>VXBA01005213.1:0-59054 GCA_013399895.1 Serilophus lunatus | reverse complement strand
AAACAGTTCCCTTTCTTTTTTTTTTGTTTTCTCCCTTTTGTGTGGTTTTTTACCCTTTGCGTGTTGAGTGTCCCTCAATGTAATTCTAAAGTCTCCTGTGAGTTATCCCTACCTCCCCAATTTAATTCCCCTGTAATAAATTGTTCAGCTGCTGAAAATTCTATTCAGTTTTCCGCCACTTTTATTGAACCTGCCCCTGAATGCTAAAAAGTAGATTAAACCACCACACATTTCATTATCTCTACTTTTAAGATACATAGTTTTAACACCTCTTAAACAGAAAAGTTTCAGAATAATGCAGCTACATCTTGAGAGGAAAGCTGGTTTTTCTTTTGTTATTGTACCTCTCCCATTTCCCCAAACCATTCCTCTGTCTGAACATCTGTTCCACTGACAGTCTGTATCACTTACCAGGGGCTTATTCGCATTAACGGAATTGGGACACAGGTGAAGAAAACCGTAAGAAGAAGAAAAGATTTCCTTCCCCATGCATCTGAGAGAGCACCTATTAATGGAGCACTGAGAAAGGACAAAAAACCCTGTGGCAGAAGAAAAACAATACGTCTATATATATATATATTCCCAAGGGTCATTTTAATCACTATATAAGAAAGGACTAACACTGAAAATTGATTTGAAATTAAACACAAAGTTGTAGATAATTGAAAATGTACATAATTTGTTCTACAGTCTAGTTTTCTGTGACACTGATGCTTTACTTTTCAGATCTATGAAACTTGAGTAAACTGAAAAAAAAAAGATGCCACATGTTTTTTCAAGATCCATTTGATTCAATATAGAACTATCATAGACTGCAAAAGCTTCTTTAAAATCTCAAAAATACAGTCCAGTTCCAAAAAGGACACTTTCTTAGCCTCAATCAAGAGATACTGGGCTAGATTTCAAACCCAAGTTCCCCTCTAATTGGAGGGTCTTTTGGACTGCCCTAATATAACTGTTCTCTGAAATAAATTCAATAGGACACCTCCTGCTTTGCATTACATATTCATCGTGTACAGAACATCTGTACATTGCAAGAACTAGGATGACCATTTGAGCAACTCCTAACCATATTCCAGTGGCAAACATCAGACTTACATGTACAGTAAAACAGAAAATATTGACTAAGGATCAAATATTAGATTTTTCAGTATTTCATGAAGACTTAGAATCTAGGATTCAAACCTGTTCTGTATTACACAGAACTAAAATAAGCAAAGGACTGCACAGGTTTGTCAACTTGCAGAACTTTAGCTTAGAAGAATGTCTTCCTTCTAATTAGTATATTCTCTGCTCATCAACCCAACTTTGCTGTAAATCCAAACATTAGTAAGTCTATTCTGGCTAACTTGATCTTATCTGTTACTCAGACATAGCCACTTTCAAGTATGTGTAGATACTGCACTAAATCACTCTTCTGCTAAATTCTTAGAAAGAATCCAGATCTCATTTCTCTTCAGTAAGTGAATTGAGAACAAAAGCTGTAAATGCAAACCACCAGATGCTAGGAAAGTTAGATGCCTTACTCAGTTGAATTTGATGTTCCTGATTCTGAGAACCAGACTTCAGTACCATACGAACGAACACGTTTTGCTGTCACCAAAAACATTCCTAATGCTTCATAAACGGAATTTTAAAGGAAAATCTCGGCATTGAAGTACAAGCTCTCTCTAGCCTATGATGCCATGTCTATTACACCTATTACAGAAATATACACATTTCGACCATGACATTAATACACTTTTATACAGATACTCTGTACTCTTAATTTACCACTTTTAAGTGATACACGTGGTTACACTGCACTATGAGTGAAAAGATTTGAAAGAAAACAGCAAGAGGAACATGAACTTTGTTTTCCTAAAAGGACAACGAGCAAACTTCCTCTTTCAGTTTGAGACACATAGCATCCCAAGGGCACCTTCTGCCAATCCACTAAGACAGCAAGTCAATCATAAAGTTCTCATGTTCTTACCACTAAAAGTAATGCTTTACATTTGTCACAGGATACAAAGATAAATATTTCATGGGTGCTTTAAGTTAAACTAGTCATAAGTTACAGGAAGGGCATGGAACAGAAGGGCTGTACAGAAAGGCTCTCAGGACAACTGTTAGCAAATAGACTTTCAAGTTTTAGTCATGCTAGAAAAATATTTCAAGCTTTTTTTTTGTGGCAACAATCCAGCATGATCACTGGGTGAATGCAGTGGTATAAGTAAGCTATAAGCTGATTTGAATACCTTGACCATCACAGAAGTTTCAAAAGTTGATTAAAAAAAAAAAAAAAGGATCAGGGAAAAAAAAGTGAAAATTAGCCTTTACACCATATCTTAGACAAACCCACAGTGTTTAAGTGCTTCATTTTCTATTTCAGTGGTATCATTATGGTTGCATTACTCTGCTTCTGATACTTATCATCTAACACTAGGAAGCAGACATTAAAAACCTAGCTCTTCTCAGAAAGATCCTTATCAAGATTACAATAGCTACAAGTGGTATCTCCTCAAATGACAGGAATTTAAACTTCTGAGAAACATTCCATTAGTTTCAAGATGGTGCCCACTTAATAATAAAACTTGATCTGAGTCCAAAAAACAACCACTACAGTGGAAAAATGGTTTTCAATTTAATTGCATTCTCAGCGTTTAGTATGTTTTTATGGAACTACAAGAGCATGTGAATATTTAAGTCAGAGGTTTTAAAAAAATCTTACCTTAACACCTTGAATAAGACCATTCATTAAAAATGTATGATGAGGAAATGTTTCATGTAACACCTGATAGGAAAAAAAACATTATTTGAATGAGGAGAAACCAGAAAAAATTTATTCCAAGTTTAAATTTGATTTGTAAAATAAGACAGCTCTATGTGAACCTGTATCTTATCTCAACATAAAAACTAAAAAAAAATCCCAGAAAAGCTCTTATCAATGTAAGCAGAAAGCATCTCCACTCAGGAACAATTACAAAATTTTTGATACAGTTAATGCCTTCAGAAGGTTAACTCGAACACTGTCAATATTTAGGAGTGAAAATGAGATTCAGCTAACTTACACTGGCAAGAAAAAAAAGATTCTATATTCTCAACTGAACAAACTGCAGTTATTCAATAGCCATACAATTAGAAACAATTCTGGCAAACAAGTAGCTGTTCATAAATACTAGCAAGAGTTCTAAGTGTTTAAACACAGCTAAGAATTCATTTGAGGTGCTTTACCAGCAGTCTTAATTCAAGAGTAAGAATGCTAATCTACAGTAAACAGATTTACCGTAAATATGCAAGAGAGTTAAGGGGCCTCACAGGTGCTACTGTGTCGATTAATAAAAGTTTTTGCAATGATCAAAGCACATATGCACACAAAATTCAAATTCAGTTTCTCGTTATTTATGGATAATTGCCACCAACTGCAAAAATTACTTACATGCAAGGATCGAGAAGGCTGAAGAAACGGATTATTGCAGTGTCACTGAAAAGGATCAGCATCATTTTTCAAGGCTGACTTAGATTCTCAAGTCGTAACTTTAATAAAGGAGGTGGTTCTCATATTAACCACCACCATACTAACTCATATTACTGGTCAAATAATTCTTATTTATACCACTTTTCCCTTCAGGTGTCATCTTTTGGTTAGATATTTAAAATTATTTTTCACCTCTTAGATCACTAATCTGATTATACACATGGAAGAAAAAAGTCACAATTCAAATCAGGAGACCTAAAAGCAGATGTCTTCTAAATTAATAAAAAAAAAAAGGCACAGAAAGCTCAGTCAAATATAATTATCTTTCAGTGAAATGTTTTCCAGTATTTTTTCCTGAGAGACAGCCACTGATGATATTGGTTCAAGTATTTGAGATGAGTTTCTGCTACTTTACAGACAAGAAAAATGCAAGTTGACAAACTTCTACCAATAGATATATATTTCAAAAACAATTATATTTAAGATTAAATATGTCAGTAAGTGATTAATATTGCTTATGGTGATCTAACACTGGCTTACAAGTACATAACTTAAAGTAATGAGCATAACTTTGGTGAAGTCTGTGACGAAAGGAGCCTTTGTGTGCTTTTTACACTTGAAATCAGGTAACAAACAATACAGCTTTGCTGACAGATGTCAAAAGAAGTGAAAAAGCAATTTAAAAAATGAACTTCAAATTAACTTTAAATAATCTCAGCTATTACAGAACACATACAATTTGTTTTCATAATACACAACATTTTAATCAGATCGAATGTTGACAATGACCTGGAGAATCACGACAAAACATTTTAAACGCAAATTCATAAGAATTACATAATAATTACCAAAAAACTGAGTGACCATGAGCTTTGATCAACAGACCAGACATTACCATTTTGCCCCTCCTGTTAGACAAACCTGCTCAAGCAAAATGGGCAGATGGCAGTTCAAAGGCTGAACCTAGCTCATAAGAAATCTCTACCTGACTTCTAGTACTGCTGGCTGATAAGCAGGCCAAGGTAGGTTACCACAAACATGTCACAAGAGAGAAGGGTGCAAAGTATCAAAGTAGACTTGAACGTATTTACACCAAACAGCAGCTTTCAGTGTGTGCAAAGCTGATTACAAACAAAGATGATCACCCTCAACTACAGAATTATTTCAACAGGAGTACACTACTGGGGAAATACTGAAGAATCCACCTAACATATAGTTTTATTGAAGTGGCTGCTTTTTTGCAGACAGTGTAGGAATTACAATTTGCATATTTATCCCTTTAATTGAGAAGTGTCAAACTTCAGCAAGTTGAGCCCTTTGGTTAGAAAAAAAAAAAAAGAAAAGAAGACAGACCATCCAGTAAGCTTTCCTATATTTTGACACTAGCAAGACAGCACAACCAAACAGTCATTTAAGGAGACACCTGCTTTACGGACACCTATTTATATGGACATTTTTTATTATCAAGCTATGTTAAAAAGTACAGTGATTGCCTTTTGGAAGGCTAGACAAACATGCTTCAAGAGTTCTGTAAATTATTTTATTTGGAGTTTGGGGAAGAACTCTTTCAATCCCACAAAACTTTGCTTGTCATGTATTCAAAGTGCTCTCAAACGTTAACTGACAAAACCCTGGAATAAAAGACTTTTGATGATTTCTCTCTGGCAGGCCTAATTTCAATGAATGAGATCCATGTCTTCAGAGGAAACGCTTCCTATTACCCAACACTCAAATTATCTGTTCATCTGGAAAACAACATTATTCCAGAACAGATTAAATACTTATGAAATCCGTTTCTTACATGAATGCTTTTACATTTTACTGCAAGTTCCATGCCATGCTGGCAACATAGCCAGAGCACAATAGTGTACATAGATAACTATGGATTGCATAGTTTATTCAGTTGTCACAACTGGAAGATGAACTGAACTATGAAGTCTTAAAAACTCCAGAATTTCCAGAGGTACTTTCAACAAGAAAGTAAACTGATGTTACTCTAAAAGGCAAATAAAAGTTAGACTACTACAGCGTATTGCTAATTTATTTTTCATTATCTTTTAGTCTTTCAGCAGTCCACCTCTCACTGCACAATGGTGAATGTTAAGACTTCTGAACTCAGGTAATGAGAAGCAGGAAATGTAAAACCAATTAAACTGCAAAACTCCTAGGAATCAGCAAATTAGCATTTGTCATTACTGCCAAGGTAACAGCTGATGAATGATACTTACTGTTAGCATTGGAGTTGTCAGGAGCCCCCAGGCAAAGAATTCTAGAAATATGACCACCACGGCATGGTATACGCTTGGGCGACCGATACCTTGTTGCTAAGAAAGAAAACACATGCAGTGGTTGTATACATCTAGTTCATTACATGTGCGAACATCTCTTACAAACATGTTTTGAGCACAACCAGTTTTCAGCATGACCTACTAACCAAGCCCTCAGGAACTACAATAAGCCGAACAAGCCAGGAGAAAAGCTATTACAAAATGAAGATCTCCAAGGAACTTGAAAAAGTTTGTTCCCTCAAACTCCTGCTGATTGAAAAGAATTATTTGCCCCATTCCTGACACTGCCCTGTACTGGTCTCACCTCCAGCATGTCTTTAAGCTCCTTTCCCCTTGAGCATTATACACAAACCTTCCACAGCAGTGTGACGAATGGTGTACCATTTGCTACCTCCACAAATGACAACAAAACAGATCCACTTTATGAAGGCCACAGCACTGTTTCAAAAAAAAAATCACTATGTACACAATCAGAAGAGCAAAGATGTTTGTATTTGAAAATAAGGGGCTGTTTATGCCAGAGACTGAGGAGCTATTCTACTGATCAATAGTCCCAGAAAGAATTAACAAACTGTTGAAGTGCTCATGATTCTGTGAAACTACTGCCATCATTCAAGATCCAAGGACTGGGTCCCAGATGAGATATTTGGAATCTTTTTATTTAGATAAATGAGCAGAACCCTTGGGTACAGCATACTTAACCAAAACTACTGCTTGCTTCCTTTCCAAAGCAGATTTAAGCAAGATTGCTGAACAGTCTACTGGCCTTTAATAAGTGACAGCAAAGGCCAACAAGGGAAGACAGACAGCTGCTATCTACTTAAGAGTTCTGTAAAGGCCTTCAACATAGTCCCACATGACATCTTCATTTCCAAACTGAAGAGACACAGACTTGAGGCATGAACTATATAAGGAATTGGCTGGATGGACACAGCCAGAGAGTTGTGGTCTCTGGCTCTCTGTACACATGGAGGCCAGTGATGAGTGATGGTCCTCAGGGGTCCATCTCAGGACTGGTCCTCTTCAACATCTTCATCAGTGACACAGACAGTGGGATTGAGTGCACCCTCAGCAAGCTTGGAGGTTACATGAAGCTGAGTAGAGCAGTTGGCACAACACAAGGATGGGATGCCATCCGGAGGGACCTGGACAAACTTGAGGAGTGGGCCCACAGGAACCTCGTGAAGTTTATCAAGTCCAGCTGAAAGGTACCTGGGTCAGAGCACAGACCAGGAGAATTCACTGATAGCCCTGTGGAGAAGGACTTAGGGGTTCTCATGGCTGAGAAGCTGGACATGAGCCAGCAATGTGTAGTCAAAGCCCAGAAGACCTGGGCTGCATCAAAAGAGTAGTCAACAGGTCAAGGAAGGAGATTTCTGACCTCCTACTCTACCCTCATGAAACCCCACCTGGCATCCTGGGTCTGGGTCTGAGATCTTCACCATAGAACAGACTGCTGAAGTGAGTCAAGAAGAGGGATTAAAATATGATCAGAGGGATGAAGCATCTCTCCTACAACGGCAGGCTGAGAGAGCTGGGATCATGCAGCCTCCAAAAGGAGAAGACAAGACTCTAGGGAGACCTCACTGTGGCCTTTCACTACCTGAATGGGTCTTATATAAAAGAGAGAGAGTGACTTTTTACACGGGCAGAAAGTGATAGGACAAGGGGCAATCATTTTAACCTAAAAGAGAGATTGAAATTAGATGTTACAAAGAAATTCTTTAATCACAGAGTAGTGAGGCACTGAACAGGCTGCCAGAGAAGCTATGGATGTCTCATACTTGTAAGTGTTCAAAGCCAGGCTGGACAAGGCCTCGAGCAACCTATCTGGTGGTTGGAATCTGTCCATCATGGGAAAGGTTGAAACTAGATCATCTTTAAGGTCCTTTCCATCTCAAGGTATTCTACAATTCTTCTGTAGAAAGAATTCTATTCTATAAAATTCTATTATATGGTTTGTCTCTGTAAAGAAAGTTTGTATTACCTCCCAGTTCTCCCTGTTACCTTCAAAGCAACTTCTGGGTTTATTCTGACTCCAATAAAGCCAAAAGAAAATATGTGGGTGTTTTTTTGTTCAGAATTGGACAGTGAAAAGAGGCAGAGAAGGAGCAAAAGTGTAAAACAGGATAAATAGTAAATGATTTGTTAGTACTTCTAGGGCTTGTTAAGCATTTGAGATTAAGTACTGTTTTGCTAATTATTGATTATGCAACAGCTGCATTTGAAAGCAATAACATTCATAAATAGTTTCTCCACCCGCACACTGGGCTGTCATGTGGAGATGATCCATGTGCATAGAAGATAAACCCACAACAGATTTTTAAGGCTTTCCTGAGGGCACCTAATTTTTAACATAACACTTTGAATTTTGAGGCAAGCAACTTTTATGTTTACTATATCTGCACTGTTTCTGAAATCTTTCCGTAGCCTTTTTAATCATAAAGAATCCAGTAGGTTGTCCCCATATTGTTTAGCTCAAGAAGCCTCAAGCTCTTTGTGTTTCAAGTTCATAACCACTTTTTCCATGCTTAAAGTTCTTATGAAAATTGCAAGCAGTGCTGTTGGAGAGTGTTTTCTGCATTGAGAAATGAGCCACACCCATTGCTTTAGAAACCTCTTTGATTTTGAAACAACCATTTTTCTTGCTTTTTATAATCTGTGGACCATGCTATGTGCACAATCAATCACAGACTATTTTCTTTTCTTAAAAAGAATGCTTCATTTAATAAATGCTTTATTAAAAATTGAAAGCTTTTGCGATAAAGAGTTTTTGGAACATACAGAAAAGACATTGTCAGTGAATTTTGCTGGTTTCATGATCGCAGTTTCCCAATACAGCAATTTGTGCAAGTGTTTTTTAATTAATCTAGATGTATAAGATGCTGTACAGAGAACTGCAAATCACCAACTGCAAATCATTAACTGCAAGTCTGTGTGGGTTATCAATTGGTAGCTATTACTGTATTTGGCATAGACTGCTTGTCTTAATTTTGACAGGAGCATGTTCCTTCCAAGATTTAAATTTTACTTTTCCAGGTCATGTCTTGAATCAAAAGGCTACGGTGATTTCTGTTGTTTGTTTTCAGTAGTTCAATGCAGCTAACTATGAGCTGCATGATGCTGACAGAAATTATTTGCAGACTATTTTAAACTCCCAGAAAGATTTATTGAGACTCTTCGCAACAAAAGTACTTTTTTTACAAAGATTTTAAATGATTGCTGAGGAAAAAACATGTATGTCTTTCTCAGTATGTATGTACACCATTTTTCTGTTAAATCATTTAAATCTCAGATCAAATTTGTATGTGATAAAAGCATTATTAAAAACACCACAAACAGTCCAAAACTTTATTTTTAGTGGCATTAGGAATGTTTGCTGAACATAGACCAGATGTTTATGGTCCAGCATCCTGCTTTGTGTTAAAAGGGTGTAAGGAAAGTAAAGTTAGAGTCAGCAGAAAGTCTAGGGAGTCCCTTAACTACACTCTACTATAAAATTTGCTTTTTTTAGAGGAAACTGCTGTGGAGAGGATTTTCAGAATCAGTGTAATCAGTTTTGCTAGTCCAACTAACATACATCTTGGCAAAAAGTCTTCAAGTTGTTACCCTATTACATTATATAGAAGTACTTGCAGACTTCCTATATGAGGAGGAATTTTTTTTACCCCCATAATCTTTGGAATTTTTGCTATTTGGAGATGAAAAATTGCACGGTAACCTATGGAGAAATGTTAGTGCTTGAAAGTTATCGTCCTCCCTGACACAACCTTTGATGTATGATATCATTTTCCAGGAAAAAGACAATAGTCTTCTTCAATTCCTCACACTTTGAAGCAAACGGCGATGCAGAAAATAGATTTCATCTTATTAGGTAGAATACACTGCTGCTACAGGTTTTGATAAATACTGATAGATTTAAAAAGTATTGGAGATCGAGACATTTAGACTGTTTAGGCAATGGGGATTTCTTTAAAGATTTAGCTATACATGGTTAGCTTAAAAGAATCTTTTAATACAAGCGTTTTCTAAACCTGCAATTTCTACAGATTTGTTGCTACTGAGCAGGGGAGAAACACCAAAGGTGTTTCTGCTCCACCTTCATCATAGACCATAGTTCATAGACTCTGAGTTCAGTGGAAGACCCTAAGTTTCATTCTCTCCCTACTCTCCAACTGCTGAAATGAGTGCCTAGTTGGTACTTGTCACTGGATTGTGTCTCTTCAACTGAATTATTACACTACATAACAAAAAAATGTTTTCTTATACTACGGATAAACCCCAAGTATGTGTGCGAGTACTAGCTGAGAATTCTATACTATTTGTATGATAAAGAATTCTATAGAATAGAATAGAATAGAATAGAATAGAATAGAATAGAATAGAATAGAATAGAATAGAATAGAATAGAATAGAATAGAATAGAATAGAATAGAATAGAATAGAATAGAATAGAATAGAATAGAATAGAATAGAATAGAATAGAATAGAATAGAATAGAATAGAATAGAATAGAATAGAATAGAATAGAATAGAATAGAATAGAATAGAATAGAATAGAATAGAATAGAATAGAATAGAATAGAATAGAATAGAATAGAATAGAATAGAATAGAATAGAATAGAATAGAATAGAATAGAATAGAATAGAATAGAATAGAATAGAATAGAATAGAATAGAATAGAATAGAATAGAATAGAATAGAATAGAATAGAATAGAATAGAATAGAATAGAATAGAATAGAATAGAATAGAATAGAATAGAATAGAATAGAATAGAATAGAATAGAATAGAATAGAATAGAATAGAATAGAATAGAATAGAATAGAATAGAATAGAATAGAATAGAATAGAATAGAATAGAATAGAATAGAATAGAATAGAATAGAATAGAATAGAATAGAATAGAATAGAATAGAATAGAATAGAATAGAATAGAATAGAATAGAATAGAATAGAATAGAATAGAATAGAATAGAATAGAATAGAATAGAATAGAATAGAATAGAATAGAATAGAATAGAATAGAATAGAATAGAATAGAATAGAATGTTTGAACATCAACAAATCTGTGAGAGGATGTCAAAATCATAACTCCAGCTGGCAAGAATTGTTAATTGAATGGAGGGGTGAGGGAGGGAATGCAATACAGCATCAGTAAGAATTCCTTATTTTAGACATTCTGCAAACAGTTAGTACAGCTCATCCTAAAATACCCAACAGCAAGATGGGATCTTAAAGCCAGTCCTAGATGTCCAGAGCAAAGCTAGAATTGACAGTATTCATTTATTCACACATTTTTTAGTAAACATTTATCGGTTAATTCAAATCTGTGAAAATTGTTCAAAAGATTGCAAAAGCACAAACATGCTTCAATGTTTGTTTCTCTTAAAAAAATGTGCTTATTTCAGAACAAAATCACTTCTCACTGATCTAATCATGAAGTCCTCCAGAGCACCTTTTCAAACTTCGTATTTTGATGAGGGCCAGAGTCTTGCAAGGCACATTAAACAAAAGATTCAGTTAGATAAATATAGCATGTTTTTTCACTTCCACAAGCATGAAGCAGCAGAGCCCACAGAGCAAGGCACAAGTTCTCCATCCTTGAGGAGTTTGTTTCAGTATCCAAATGGAAAAACCTGAGGCAACCTGCTCAGGTCACACAGCTGACCCAGTCCTGAAGGGGAAGGGATTTTGCTGAGGTACCTTCCCAGTTGAATAATCCTATTATCTCTCAAGCAGATAAATACCAAATTCAAGCTTAACTTCTGAACTGACAAACCACAGGAACTTGCCTTTCTCCCCCTACATCATTCTGTGGGAAATTCTTTCCCACCAGGCGGTAGGGAGAAGAACATGCTTTCTCAGGAAAGCATGTTTGTTTTACTTCCAGTAGACACACTTAGCAAGCAGCACTCGCTGTCCTTCTATAAAATGTGAACTAACACTCAAGTGCATTAGTGTAACGAGTTTTCTCTCTTTTATTTAAAAAGTGCCTACAAAAACATTTTCCCTCCATAAAAATTAACTGATACAAGCACTTATTTTTTACACTACCACCTGCACTGCAGTCCATTACGCCAACTCTCACGTTTTTTAGAAAACAAAGAACTATCAAAATCAGTAAAACATTTTGAGCAGCATGCTTTCATGTATGAATCATTCAGATCTTGAAGTTCATGCCAGATTATGAAGTCTATTCCCTTTCCACTATTTTATTAGTTTCCCCCCCAGAATTCAACCATTTCAAATGCAAACTTTTCCAAGTATGCCTTTCTGCATGACTATTTAGCCATTTTAGCTTATTGTTGCCAAATATTGTGCTACAAACCCATCTCACTACACTACGAATACTGCTTTTTCCACAAGTATTGGCCAAGAAGTTCTCTAAGAACTGAGTGTTTGCCTCTTTCTAATGTCTTATTCTCTTTAATTTTCAAACAGAAATGTTTTGGATCAACATTAGTTCCAACAGTTACCCCCAAATGCTCCACTTTTCAAAACTGGCAAAAATTCAGGACAAGAAACCCCCCAGAGAGCTCAAATCAAAGTACTTTTCAATCCAGTACAGCATTTTAGACATAACTAATTCAGGTTATACATTGTCCAAACTTGTATTTCATTTGCAAAAGAAATACCTTAAGCAGATCTCTATCCAGACTGTAAGATCGTGATGAACTTTGTCAAGAAAAAGCTAAGCTACATAATGTTACACAGGTCTAGAGTATCAGAGCCACAACTCACTCAAAATGGAAAAGCCTGTGCAGATTTTCTAAACAGAAATTGTGCCTTAAAGAGTTCTTGGAGTTCTGAAAGGAACATGTATAGATAAGGGAGATCACATTAATAAGCCTTCTGAAAATTCTGTAAACAAAGTCGCTCACCAAAGACTCTTAAAGAAAGAAAACTTCACATCAATTAAAAAGAAAATATATATAAAAAACCCACACATGCACAAGGACCATTAAAAAACCCCAACCAACCAAACAAAAAAACTCCAGTAGTTACCACACAAGCCCCTGACATCTATGTATTTCAGTGCATTCATAACTGTTTAATATCAGCTGTAAAAAAGGGTAAAAGCAAAGTGACAAAGTTCACTAATGACAAAACACAACTCACAATGGAAAATTTGTAGGGCGATGGTGAAGAACAACAAAAGTTGATGTAATCAGCAAAACAAATTAAATGGCACACTGAATTAATGTAGCTGAATTTAACCAATGCAAGGACAAAAATACAATTGTAATTCCACATACAGGATGGCTACTACATAGGAATGTGATCCTGGAGGAAACAGTTCAATGAAAGACGCAAGTTCAGCATTCAGCAGTGGTGTTCTAAAGTGTGTTCAAAAATACAACTTGTTAGGAAAAAAACTATCACTATATTACTGCACAAAGACATGATGTGCCTGCCTTGCCAACTTTCCAGTGTTCTAACAATTTTTATTAGATCTACATTTTTATTACATCTTCAAAAAGATTCTCCTCTTATCCCATGACTGTTTTGCTTAGAACCTTTAGGCTTCTGAACAACAAACATTTTTGAATAGTCTATTTTACAGAACCACAAGAGGCCCACAGAAAGAAGAAGAATGCTGCCAAAGGTATGGAGGAATGCCAAAGCAGCTTCCTCTGAGCTGCAGTCAAAATAGCTGCAGATACAAATGGGATTCGTTCCACTGGGAGTGACGCGAAGGGTGTGACAAAAAATTGTTACTGCCTTCCAGTACTAAAATACCCAAACTGACAACTGAACAATGTGTTTACTATTAGTGATCCAAGTTAAACCGTAAAAGCAAGAAATTAAAGAAATCAGCTTACTGAACTCAGAGCTGTTTCAGTAAAGTCTCATAACATTCAACATCCTGTCTCAGTTTCACTGTACTGTATTTTTTATGAAGTATTAAAAGACAAATGGTAGCAGTAAGGGTGAGAATCTGTAATTCTTTGGGTATACACAGTTGTGCTTTGCTGTGTAAAATAGTTTAAGTAATAAAGGCTATCATACATCCAAGAGGTATAGTTCAGAATGCTTTTATTATGTTTCTGAAAAAACAAAGGTCTTGGGATTTATAATAGCTGGGGAATTTCACAGCATTCAAGAACATTAAACTAATATGTGATCAATTCTCAGAGGCACACAGATATGACTTCTCTGATATCCCATCTGGGGACTTCACCCATAAAAGCACTTGATTTAGATAGAATTTTGCTGAAAAGCTTCCTTAGTGCAGCATTATGTTACTGACAATAGGTTGCACAGAAATTAAGTACATGGTACAAATAGTCTCAATGTCGCACTCAGTTTTATACTACCAGTGCTCCTAATTCTGATGTATCAAAATTGCATAACTAGTAACAAAAGGTCCCATGGCATCATTTATTGCAATTTCTAAAGCCCATTGAAATCATAGTAATACAGCCAGTGAAAATTGATTTAATTCCATTGGAATTTACTTAAACATACTATTGGTCTTATTAATTTTGAGCCAATAATTCAATTCATAAAAAGTCATTTGTTCAGAATTTATATTTTAGTTCTTCAATACAGTGAAGCCAATGCATTCAACAGGATAAAGTTAATTATAGATAAATCAAAAACCAGAAGCTTGTTATGCCCAGGCTGCAGGGGAAAAAGAAGAAAGCCTCCTGCAACCTGACAGACTTGGTCATACTGTTCTACTTAGTCCTACCTATCTGGCCTGACAAAAGAAAAATAAAAATAAAAAACTAAGACATTCTTCACAGACCAAAGAAGCAGCTCGCAGAAATTTCACTTCTGTATTTACTTCTTTAGCAGCAGCCCAATCAGCAATCTTCCCCTTTCAAACACCAGGGATGCACTCCCACTGATATCAAACAAGTCTCTGAAACTACATCTAAGCCATGATCCGGCCTCTCATACTTGAGTGTGAATAAGTTCTTTCAGTGAAGTCTAAGCAGTGAGAGTTCTGGCAACATGACAACCACATGAGAGTCACAGTGAGGTGCAGGAACTGCAGAAGCCAAGTAAGAAACAGACTGTTCAACCAGGAACTGAGACATGGGCCCCCAGATCACATACGCAGAACTGCACTACTGCTACACCAATGCACAGGGGATGAGGATGAGGCTGGAGCCCCATGCCTTTCTCTCTTGTAGGAGATGGTCTCCAGGAGCACAAAGTAACTTCCAAGTGCACAGCTAGGAGGGAAGGGGGCAAAAACTACACCCAGGAAGCAAAATCCGAGATCATTTTATGAACTCAAGAATTTATGTCATTTAGTACTTAAATTTTCAAACTGATACAAGAGTATACTTCAAGTACTCAAAAGCAGACACTGGCTCCCTGACACAGACTTAACATTGCTTTATAACTTTTGGGACATGCGATGTTTTCAAAACGCCTAATTTTGTGAGTAAGCAAATATCAAATTATTCAAGAAGTTATTACTAGCTAGCAAGTCGGGTTGTGCAAAAAAACTATGGGATTTCAACTTGCCGAAAGAGATTCGGCACGGCAAGGCATTGCCTGATTTTCTGTCTGTACTCCTTCAAAATCTGTCAATGACTGGATCACCTGTTTTGTTACTTTGTCTCTTCCGCCGGGTTCTTTTGTCCCATCTTATGTTCTGGGCTCACTGGGAACAGAGAAGAATGGTTTGTATCACCTCAGCTATTACCATCCTGCTTGAAACAAGTCACCCGCCCCCTCCTACTGCAGAAAGCTTACGAGGTGTCACCTCTGATCTGGTTTTCAGGCCCTTTGTGAGCACACATATCGGGAGGGACAGCTCAGGCCACAACAAAGACGTTTCTGCCGGGAAGTGATTATGCACAGTTACCATGCTTAAAATGCAACTACACAGATAGCAGTTTTTCAGCTTTTATTTGCACGAGGGCATTTTAGTGCTTAGTGTGAACGAGAAAACGAAAGCACAGTAAGTTAGGAAAACTGCAAGTGATAACTCCGTAGTTTCGGTTCACAAAGGGGCATCTCCTAGAACTCCACAGGAAAACTTCAGCTTTACCCTCCTACCACGTCGGATTCAGTCACTTCGAAAAAAAAGCTGATTTATAACCACCCGCTCGCAGGTCCTGTTGCTCAGGTTACTCCACCCGGTATAAACTCCACACGAACGCACCCAGGCTGTCAGGGCAGGGTAGGGCAGGGTAGGGCAGGGCAGGGCAGGGCANAGCCGAGCCGAGCCGAGCCGAGCCGGGTCCCTATTTCCACAAAGCTCCGGAGGGGCGGGTGGTGGGACAGCGGTGGGAGCAGTCGGGAGGGCCGCTGGCCCGCACTGCCCTGCCCTGCCCAGCCCAGCCCGCACCGCCGCTTCCAGGGCCGGCAGGACCCGCACGAAGCGGCCGCCCGCACCCCGCACTCACCGCGCCGCCGCCGCCGCCCGCCTTGAGGCCGACTCTCTTCACCAGCATGATGCAGCCGCCCCACCTGGCGCCGCCACTCTCCCACGGCGGCGGCGGCGGCGGCGGCGGCTCCTCCTCCTGCTGCTCCTCCTTCCCCTCCCGGGCCGGGGCTGGCGACGGCTGCGGCTCCGGGCTCATGTCGCACCAACCATCGTCCCTCCGCGCCGGGACAGGCCGGGGCGGCTGCGAGGCCCGCCCCCGACGGGTCACGTGGCCGCTAGACCCCGCCCCCCCCGGTGGGCTGGGGGAGGGGTGCGCGCGGCTGCTGATTCCATGGATTTACCCACACAATTAACAAGGTTGGAAAAGACCGTAGAGATCAAGTCCAACCTTTTACCTAACTTAATTACCTATCCAACATCGATCCATCATCTAAACCATGTCACTAAGTTCATCATCCAGCCTATCCTTAATCACATCCAGGGACAGTGACTCCACCACCTCCCTGGGAAGCCCATTCCAGTGGGAAATCACTCTCTCTCTGAAAAAGTTTCTCCTGATATCCAACCTAAACCTCCCCTGATGCAGCTTAAAACTATGTGCTCCTGTCCTGTCACTGGGAGCCTGAGGGAAGAGATCAACCCTCACCTGGCTACAGCCTCCTGTCAGGGAGTTGTAGAGAGCAATAAGGTCTCTCCTGAGCCTCCTCTCCTTCAGGCTGAACAACCCCAGCTCCCTCAGTGGCTTTTCATAGGGCTTGTGTTCCACAACCCTCACCATCCTCGTTGCCCTTCTCTGGACACATTCAAGCACCCCAGTGTCTCTCCTAAATGGAGAGGCCCAGAACTGGACACAGCACTCCAGATGTGACCTCACCAGTGCTGACTCCAAGGGAAGAATCACTTCCCTGGTCCTACTGATTACACTATTCTTGATCGAGGCCAGGAGGGCCTTGGCCTTCTTGGCCGCCTGAGCACACTGCTGGCCTCTGTTTAGTTTCCTATCAACCAGCACTGCCAAGTCCCTTTCTGCCTGACCACTCTCCAGCTGCTCAGGCCCTAACTTAGAGCCCTGCATGGGGTTATTTTGGCCAAAGTGGAAAACCTAGCACTTAAGATTTGTTAAACCCCATGTTACTGGAATCAGCCCATTTCTCCAGCACGTCAAGGTCCCTCTGCAGAGCCCTCCACCCTTGAAACAGATGGACACTTGCTCCCAGCGTGGTGTCATCCGCAAACTTACTAATAACGGATTCCATCCCCTCATCCAGATCATCAATAAAGATGTTGAACAAAACCGGCCCCAACACTGAACCCTGAGGGACCCCACTGGACGTGACACCATTCACCACCACTCTCTGAGCTTGGCCATCCAGCCAATTCTTAACCCACGACAGAGTAAACCTGTCTAAGCCACAATCCACCAGTTTCACCAGGAGTTTACTATGGGAGACAATATCAAAGGTTTTGCTAAACTCAAGGTACTCTACATCCACAGATTTCCCCTCATCGATCAGATGAGTTACCTGATCATAAAAGGAGACTAGGTTGGTCAAGCAGGATTTTCCCCTCCTCCTCCTGTTTTTGCAGAGGAGTTGGATTCAATGACTCTGGGTGATCCCCCTTCCAACCCTAAAAATCTGTAATTCTGAATGCTCACAAGTGGTTGAAAATGAAAACAGTCATTTTGAAAATGTTAGGAGTTAGCTAGATGAGAAAAATAAAAGGTCAAAAGTACTGTCAACGTGTCATAAATCCAGGAAGCCTCCATTCTGTTCTCAAATCCATCTCAGTGTCTGCTGTCATGACTTGATATTCTCCTACACAAGAAAAAAGAGACACTAAATGGGATTATCAACAAGCTTTAGACAAACAAAACCAAGAGTTTTTCAAGTCAAATTGTCACTGAATCATGAAACTCATTTAAACAGGATATCCTGCATAAAAAATACAAGTGATTTAAAAGAACATTACACAAATTTGTGGGATAAAACTCTGTTAAGGGCTGTTAACCAGTTCTGGCTGCACAAAGGTGGGTGAGGTAGTTGGAAGGTATATTTTCCAGTATTTGCATAAGCATACACTAATATCTCAGAAGCAGTATAGGTGGAAATTTGGTGTAGGTCTACATATGTGATCTTCTTTTTTAAGGTTCAAGTCTTTGCAGTTACAGGCTCAGAGTATTTGAAATAGAAACCACAATTGCACTGTCTGACCAATTTGCTAATTATAAAAAGGCTGGTCTGACAGAGGTATAACTGCCCTATTTATTTCACTGGGTGTATATTCTCTAGGGAATTGATGATAATTTGTATGTCAGTGCTGATAAACATTACTACCCATAAAAGAAATACCAAAGATTATGGAATTATTTGGACACAGAAGATGATGCTTGGTTGGGCCAACAGAGTTTAGGAGAGTTCTCTGCCTTGGCAGGGTGCTGATGAAAATCGCTTTACTCAGAGAGCTGTCGGCAGTTTTTTGTGTAGCCATTTCCCCCGACTGCTCCTGCAGGCACTCCTCTGGTGTTCGCCAGTGAACAACTACATTTCTCTGCCACCCAGGAGTGTGCAAGCACCCTCTACAGCATCACAATTATCACTGTACTCAAGGACATATGGGAAAGAGGTGTGTTTGAATCATTCTTGTTCTTCGTTATTTTGTGGGTTTGTTTTCTGTTTTCTTTTCATTTTCATGAGCCAGCAGTGTGCCCTGGTGGCCAAGAAGGCCAATGGCATCCCGGCCTGCATCAGGAATGGTGTGGCCAGCAGGAGCAGGGAGGTTATTTTACCTCTGTACTCGGCACTGGTGAGACCCCACGTTGAGTACTGTGTCCAGTTCTGGGCCTCTCAGTTTAGGAAGGATGTGGAGATGATTGAGCACGTCCAGAGGAGAGCAACGAGGCTGGTAGGGGGCTTAGAGCACAAGCCCTGTGAGGAACGATTGAAGAAGTTAGAATTGTTTAGCCTGGTGAAAAGGAGACTCAGAGGTGACCTTATCGCTCTCTACAACTTCCTGAAAGGAGGTTGTACTCAGGTGGGGGTTAGTCTCTTCCATCAGGCAGCAACTGACAGAACGAGAGGACACAGTCTCAAGCTGCACCAAGGANCATTAATTAATTGAGGCTGCCCAAAAATCCTCTGAGTTTGCATCTACTCGGGCCTCTACAAAACTCACACCTTTAAACACAGGATCAGGAAACACAGTCTGCCCGGGGAGGTGGTGGAGTCACCATCCCTGGATGTGTTTAAAAAACAGCTGGATGTGGCACTTGGTGACATAGTCTAGTTGAGGTGTTAGGTGGTAACATGTTAGGCATAGGGTGATGATCGTGGAGGTCTCTTCCAACCTAGTAATTCTGTGATTCTGTGATATATACATTTATATAATTATTATTATATAATATATAGTAATTAATAGTTGTTATTAATAATTTTTCCATAATAAAGGTTGTTAACTCTCTCTATATTATTTTGTCTTGTATTATTACATTTCAAGTGCATAACTGTTCCACCAAACCAGGACATACCCGCATAGTGATAAAGTGGTTCTGGCCCCTACAACGGTGTTACAATAATGCGAGCTACAGGTATTAGGGACCAGGTATTAGGGACTTTCTTCATGTCATAGCTTACAGTGAGAAGAGTTTAGAACTGAGAAGCCATCTCTTGACTTTCTTTGTGTTATTAAAGGCAAAGAACAAAACCAGTAGAATGTGCTCATACTGCAATTTAGCTGTGCAAACTCTGGTTTGCTCAAATTCATTATAGCCTAGACCCCAACATTCACTATTTTATGCTCTTGGGATCCCTTGTAACTTATTAATTTCTATAAGTGCATACAACTTTGAAGGAAATCCATGCAGTCTGCATACTCTAGTGATCATTGACCAACTTTACTTCTACATTGTACTTTTTTACCTATGATCAGAAAACATTTGTTCCACAGTGTTATGCTAAGTTTCTTCATAGCTCATCCAAGTAATACAATAGGTAGTTCCCCATATGTAACCCTTTGTAACTGATGAAGTAATGAAGTAATCATAACAGTAGCAAAGACAGAATACTTTGAGGAGATATCTGGTTCAGGTTAAGGTAAGGAATAGAATAAGGAATAAGTAAGGATGAAATACTTATAGATCAAATCCTATCAACTATTAAAAGGGAGTCTCTCTCTAGATGAGATTATAGTTTTAAAGGAAGAGTATTTTCACATCTGGTTTGAGGTGAAACATTTTTTTCTTATTATTTTGTTCAAATTTGTGAAATTAGAACATATTGTCTTTGTCTCTTTGGTTCACCAGTAGATTTTTTTGACCATTCCTATATTCAGTACAAGCTATTGTAGTTTTATCTGAGTAAATTATGAGTGTGTTTGGGACATTCTTGCCACTGTTCATAGATTTCAGTGGATGAAATTCAGTTTTTTCTTTGTTGTCACTAAAACTACTTCCGTACCATTTTATAAGCTACCATAAGTAGCAAAAAAAATCAGGGGCAAATCATCTTAATTTGGCATTAGCAGCATCACTGCTGCCATAATCTACGAACTGTTTGGAACAGAGTTTTTGTGGTTTGTTTTTTTGTGAAAGACAAATGGTTAGCACAGAGATGCCCTGTAACTGAGGCTGAATTCTCCTGAAGGCAATACCAAATAATTACACTGAATATATATAACCATGCTCTGAATGTTCTTGCTGAATTTAACAACACTTTTTTCACCCCATTGTTCAAAGATGGCATTAGCAAGTGGAAACTGGATTACGGAAGAGGAATCACCCAATCCCAAGACACATCATGTTGGTTTATCTGGTGCTTGCCAGATGTCTTCAATTTCATGTCTCCATTACACTGTAGTTGAGCTTCCATGAAACTTTTGTTTGTGTTTCTAAGTTACTTGACTCATGGATAAGAAATTCACTTTTGCTTGAACTTGATGTTTTTATTTCTCATCCATTGTAATATGTTAGCATTCTGACCTTTTGGATCTATTTTATAGATTATGAACTTATTACAGTTATTGCACAATTAAGGATTTTAGCATTTATGATTTGATCAAAATCTAGTTTGGTTACAGAAATTTACCTGGTCTTAGCATTACTCAATTTCACTTGCATCCTGAAATAATGTGTAGTACACATCTAGAATACTCCTAAACGTATAAAGTGTTTGTGTAGTGTTTTCTCCACTTTGAATTAAGAATCCCACAGTTACATATTATTTTACTTTACTGGTTGCAGCACAACAGATTTATTAGCTTTTAAGAAAACCAAGTTCAGGACCAATAGCTTACTGGGTCTGAAAATTTGTGTTTATGTAGCTCTTTCACTCTGTGATATATGTCACTCTGTAATATATGTCACTCTGTGATATATGTCACATAAAAAAATGTGGATGCTGGATATCCACTCTGGTTGTGAACAACGCAGAACCCTGCGGTGCTCACTCCCAGGAGAGCCATTTCCGCAGGAGGGAGTATCTCCCCTGGGTGCTTTGCCAGGTCTGCAGCAGACCATGCCAAAGGCAAACATGGACAACCAAATGGACCATGCAAATTGCCAGCCCCACGAGGGGCTGTTAAGCAACAGAGAGTCTCCCCAGTGGCTGCAGGCAAGTGGCCAGGCCTGCCCCAAGATCAGGGCTCCGCGGAGCCAAGCCACCCTGCCACGGCAGCAGGACAGCCAGGAAGAGCTGCCGCAGCAGGAGAGGCAGGAGCAACTTGCCTCCCTGACACAGCCTTGCTGGACACCCAAGCAGGTAAGTGCCAAGGGCACAATGGGATGGCATAGGATGGCATGAGACAGGACAGGGAGATGTGCCTGCCTCTGCCAGGGACCAGCACTGAACCTCCCTGCAGCACTCCATCATCTCCCACAGTCCTGCCTAAGCAACCCCTGCTGCCAAATCCCTTGCAGGCATTTGCTGCTGGTAGCCAGGAGACCTTGGCAGATCACAGAATTATTAGAATCTCAAGGGAACTTTGGACATCATCTAATCCAATCCTCCCTCCATTGAGGGCTGGTCACCTGGAGCAGGTCCCACAGCAATGTGTCCAGGGAGCTTCAGAATGTCTCCCAAGATGGGGATTCCAGGCCCTTCCCGGGCAGCCTGTTCTAGTGCTCTGCCACCCCCAGTGTAAAGAGATTCTTCCTCACACTGAGGAAGAGCATCTCAAGAAATGTTCCTCTCTCCTCTCTCATCTGCCAGGAGAAGACAGTTTTACACCTTCAGGAAGCAGAGTGGAGAGGCCCAGAGGGACTGGAGGCCATCACACGCCACCAGAAAGTGCGGGAGTGGCTTGAAGCCCATGTCCCCCGTGAGACAGAGAACTTTGCTGAGGAGGGGGAGGATGGGGACGACAATATTAACAGCAGGTGTCCCTAGAAAATGCTTCAGAAGAGCACAGCAAACGAGACCTGTTTCAGTGTGAACATGACGAGGGCACAGCAGCAACACAGGCAGTCAGACACCTGCAGAGCCCGTCTCCTGCCCCAGCTGGTTCCAGGGACATTGAGGAGGAGCCAGCCACATCCCAGAGCCAGCTGTTGTGCCAGCAACGACAGACCTGGCCCAGCCACCCTGGAGAGGAGCAGCCAGGCCAGGCCAGCACCACCACTTCCACAGGCCCTGGCCGTGTACTGCCCACTCCTCCTTGGAAACACACCTCAGCCCCGCAGGCGCAGGCACAAGTTTGCCTGTTTCCTCAGCAGCCCCTTGGCCACAGATTTCCTGCCCTCATTGCCACTCCTGCCCCGGCACAACAGCAGCGACCCTCCTGGTTCAGGAGGGCACTCAGGGCTCTGCACAGGGTCATCTGTGGCTCACAAGAGGAGCCGCAGTGCCCTTTGGCTGGGAATGTACCTGAAGAGAACCACACGGAGCCTTGGCAGTGTCCACCTGAGAGTGTGGCCTGTGACATGGGAGGGATGGATCCAGGGACAGCACCTCAGCCATCCAGCTGTCCCAAGGTCACCCTCCTGACAGAGTTACCTTGGCCATAGCTTCAGGAGACCAGCCTATGGATCCCCTGTCCAATAGTCTTTTTCTCCCGAGATTTTAGAATAGAAGATATTTAGTAGATTAGAATAGATTAGTAGATACAGATTAAGAATATACTATATATAATAGATTATTAGTTTCATGTTTATTATAAACCATTGAATATACGTTTTTAATAGATCATATTTTTTCTCTTTCTAATAGATTATAGTTGATAGAATATATTTTAAATATTTGTTCAAACATTACAGATTATAGATTATAGGTTATAGTTGATAGGTTATAGTTTATAGATTATAGCTTCTCTTCTCCACGGACACCCCCTTGTCACGGGGGAGAAGCTTGTGTGCCCTGATGAGGTTGGGAGCTATGCTGGTGTTGGCATATGCTTCCAGTAGGGTCTCCTATGCCAAACAGGTCTCAACTGAACAGTGTGTCCATGGGTAGGATGGGCTCGCTCGCCCCCCAGCAACCATCCTAGGAGAAGGCCAACTCTATCCCCAAACCTGGGCACATGGAGCTCACTTAGCCCTGGAAGGCCATCCATCTCAGAGAAGGATACTTGCACTAACCTAAGTCCTGAGGACTTCACTCTCATTGTCTGTCTGTGGTCCACTGCCATCAGTGGTCCCACTCAGACCTCCAATCAAGAGATGTGAAGACACACCATCCATAACGCTGCTGCCTCCTTTGAGAATGCATGTAGAATCGGTCTCGAGGAGAAAAGACAACACAGAAAGAACCGTGCCTCATCAATATCACCTCAGGAGACTTTCTGCTATGCCTTTTGCATCTGGACTTGCTTTCGGCCTTTTCAGCCATCAGCGCACTTACAGACAGTGTGGGGAGAGTCCTGCCCATATCTTCATTCACGTATCTTAGACATGAATGAATGAATACTTGTCAATATGATAGTCAGTTATCATTCAGGAATGAGGCAATATTTACCATGAACTGAAGAAGGTGATTTGCAGATTTCAATTTACCTGGGTTTTTTTATAGCAATACATCAAGAAATGGACATCCATTTAGGTTTTCTGCTCAAAGCAGTCTTGGGATACTTCTTTATATATTTAGGTAAATATCCCTTTAAAAACTATTAAAATGTCATTGCTAATGAGTAGTGATGAGTTATTGTTTCAGTAGTTAGTGTAGTCAAAGGGGACCTGGAAGATTTCCATGCAGATATTTTCTAAAATAACAATTCTGATGAATTGTAATAATTAGTTTGCTTGAATGAGTTTTTTTGCTGCTTCCTGTGGAATTACCTCACAGAATGGGAAGGCATTAAGGAATAGTCAGCTGAGCATTAGCATTTTCCCTTGTAGTATTGCCTGTTTCAACCTCTATATCAATTTTAAAGCAATTGCTCAATATAGTAACTCTGTATTGCAAAAGGCAGGATGCACAATATCTTCAGTTACTGTTGATTGGAGACACATGACTGGTCATCAGCTTGGCAGTACTACAGTCTCTGTAATTAATTCAAAATGTAAGGATCAGAATGGTTTGGGTTGGAAGTGACCTTTAAAAAGTCACTTAGTCCATCCTCTCTGCAATGAGCAGGGTTATCTACAGCTAGATCAGATTGCTCAGAGCCATTTCCATCCTGACCTGAAGTGTTTCCAGGAATGAGGCATCTACCTTTCTGGGCAATCTGTCCCAGTGTCTCACCACCTCATTGTAAAAAATTTCTTTCTTCTGTTTTGTTTAAATCTACTCTCTATTAGTTTAAAATCATGACTCCTGCTATAATAGATCCTGCTAAAAAATTTGTCCCCACCTTTCTTATGAGCCCACTTCAAGTACTGAAAAGCCACACTGAGGTCTCCCCAGTGCCTTCTCTTCTCCAGGCTGAACAGCCTGAACTCACTAAGCCTTTCTTCATAGGAGAGGTGCTCCAGCTCTCTGATCACCTTCATGGCTATCCTCTGGACCTGCTGCAACAGGTCCATGTCTGCCCTGTGCTGAGAGCTCCAGAACTGGATGTAGTACTCAAGATGGACTCTCAGGAGCGCTAAAGAGAGCAGAAAGATCCCCCTCCCTCGTCCTGCTGGTCACACTTCTTGTGATGCAGTCTAGGATACAGGTGGGCTGCAAGCACACAGTGCTGGCTCTTGTACAGCTTTTCATCCACTAGGGCTGTAAGTACTTCTCAGCAGGGCTTGATACCAAGAGTTGCCTTGACTCTGGTGCAGGACTTTGCACTTGTCCTTGTTAAATCTTATGAGATTACCATTTCTCAAGCTTATCTGGTTGCCTCTGGATGACATTTTGTCCTTCAGGTGTGTCAGTTGCACCACTCAGCTTAGTGTCATCTGGAAATGCTGAGGATGCACTTGGTCCTTCTGTCTATGTCATTGATGAAGACATTATTCTATTAAGATGTTAATAATTCTAACTATCTTCCTGTTGATTTAATTAAAATAATAGTTACTTTCTGCACAGCCACAACTAATTTACTTAAACACAAAACACAGGGACAAGCTGAATATTCCTATTGTTAATGAGCGTGTTGATTCTGATCATAATGTACAGTCTGCGTAGGGACAAAATTGAAAGTAAGCCCATTATAATAGTCTTGGAGTGATCTATTAGGAGGATTAAGGGAACTAGGAAACCTATTTGTATGTCAAAATGGTATATGCTTTCGGTCTGAAGAGGGGTGTTAGCTTCAAGGAGAATGCAAAAATGGGCCACGTGGGAAATCTTACTGGCTCACAGAGGTACGTAAAAAAGAATTAGGCCATTATTTAGAGGTTCAGAAGGTCATTTAGCTGATTTCTGATGGGAAATGAGTTAGAAAGAAGAAAGTTTCTCCATGTTCTTGTTTGTTTGGTTACTCTGTAGGGGAGTAATACATTGGACAATGTGCTTCCAGACATGCGGTGAGGTTGATATACATGCCATATTTCAAAGGCACTCGCACATCTATCAGTGTGCTAGGCCTTTGCATTTGTTTACATTTTGGGATCAGGTGGCAATCAAAGGAAATGTTGTGAAAACTACCTCATTATTAAAATATAGCTTCATCATCCAGGTTGTGACAAATAAGGGACACCTTTAATTTTCATTGTTCTCCATGTTAAAAGTATCTCTACTAGATGCATGTATGTCTCTCTCCTGTGTCTTCCATGGGTTTCAGTAGTAGAAATGAATTATTAAAAAAAAACCCAAAAAACAGGTTAAAATGCTGAAGTTTTCTTGTCAGTAAAAATGTCAGGCTAGTTATGATACCAGCATTAGAAACTCAAATACAACACTTCATATTTAAACAGAAAAAAAGGAAGATGTTTGGCTTCCTACTTCATTTAAGCTCAGTCCAATCGTTTAAGATTAATGTACTGGCTATGGATGATGGATAGAAATCAAAGCTCAGCCATAACTGCAGTGGATGTTGCTTACTCACTTTATATTACAACAGTCATTCAACCACTAATAGCTGCCGGTCAACAGTCTGCAGCAGCTCGTATAATTTAGTAGGTAAAATAAAGAATATAGGAGAGTCAATGTGAAGTAAAGAAAAATGCCAAGGTGACAGAACATACTTACTAAAACCTGAATTTGCTCGAGAAACAGAAAATTTGAATTATCAAAAATTCCATTGTATAAAGCTGCAAATCATATATTTTCTGAAATTTTAGCTGCCATTGCCTTTCAGCAGTTAAATAGATCTGTTGCTGGTGCTACTGATCCCCTGGTGTAAAGCAAGAGTTTATTGAGCCATAGCTTGGCCCCGAGCTTACCGCTAGAGTAGTAGAAAAGGCATCTATAATGTTTTGACTTGTCTATATCTCTGACTTACATATCACATATGTCTTCAAATAAGGTAAAAGAATTAAATTCTCACTTTTTTACATTTTTAGTAAAATAGTAGAATATTAACTACTATTACAGAGATTGAATTTCTTTGAAAGAGTCTAGAGGTTGAAGCATTCATAGCACTTCACTTTGAGTGACAGATTCATATATTCCCAGGCACTGTAGAGCAGTGTTTGGTAACTTCTGCAACAGAGATGGTCATAGCAGCTACCAGTGCTGATCCTTTGACTCTAATTTCTATGGTGATATCCCATTCAGAAAATAACTAGCTCCAGTCTTCAAGTTTTAGTGCATGATCATCAAAATACCTTGCAAGAGAGTATTTTCAGCTTTTTCACTGGAATTTTAATACTCTTCTATAAATTACTCAATATTTTGAATCCCCACTCACTTTGGAGAAAAGGGCTCAGAATACTCACCGGACAAAAACTATCGCCAGGAGCTAGTGATCAACAAAGTAGCATTTTAAAGAATTAATCTAATTAATGAAAATTAATGTGTAAATTCACAGCAAGTATACTTACTAATCATATCTACATAAGTTCCAGGTACAGTGAAATTATGAGTTCTAGTGGTATAGCTTATTACAGCATTTTTGAGAAATTTACATGTAAAGAACATGTGACTGCAGTACAGAGAATTTTCAGTTTTAGTGTCTCTCACAACTGTGTTTAGACTTGTATCAGATTTCACCCCCCAAGTGATTATTTGGTTCTTTTTCACTTTTCTTTCATAGTTTTTCTCTTTATTTTGAATATGCAACCTTGTATGTTGCCTTCTGAGCTTCAGAAAAGATTAAAAAAAAAAACAACCAATCCTAGAACTGCTACAGTCTGTGTATCTTTTAGAAACAGTTCATTTTCTCTTCTACACAGAATTGAAGTTTTCTGTAATTTGCCCAGGTATAATAGAAGAGCCACACCACTCTGTTAACAGTCTTCTTCAGCATGATGCTCCAAAGGGCCACGACCTCGATGAAGATAATGGCATTTACATCCAATATCATACCAATGGGAGCCTGTTCAACCTAAGATGACTGAATACTGACATCAAGACTCTAAATCACCTTATCCACAAGCTTTTTTTTTTGCTTATGATTCCACCCTTATTGCTCACTCAGAAACAGCTTTGCAGAGCTTAACATCCTGCTTTGCAGAGGCTGCTGAGCTTTTTTGGCTGGAAGACAGCTTGAAAAAGACAGAAGTTCTTTACCAGCCTGCACATCAGGAAGTCTTCCATCAGCCCCACATCATCATAGGCAAGTCAGAGCTTAAGTCAGTCCAGCAGTTTTGATGCCTTAAGGGCAACAGATAAACAATTGAGAAACACGGAGTGAAGGGGAGAAGCAGCTTTACTGGTCAATGCCCAGTGATCCAAAGAGAAAAATCATAACAATCTCCCCATTTTTATAACATTTAGAGTGCCCATCCTCCATACTATCCAACTAAAGTCCATCTTCCTTCTATGTTCCCCCAACGTCCAACAGAATTGTCCCTTATTATTTAATCCCACCTATGTCCAGCCTGTAGTAGGCCTGGAAGCCTAACTCTATATTTTGTCTTATACCCCACTTATCTATACACAAGAATGCAAACAGACTGGAACACAGGCTCTTCTGGCCCTTAATATTCCAAGTTATCCAGCTACCTAGTAAAAGTGAATTCTCCAAAATATTAAGCATACACTTTAAGGCATCAGTTTAATTATCTGGGAAGAATCATTTCCTCAGATGGTAAGATTGACAAAGAGATAGACCATAGGTTAGCAAAGGCATACAGAGCCTTTGGAAAACTCCATAAAAGTCTGGTGCAGTAAACATTTGAAGAAAAATACAAAGATTAGCGTCTCCAGAGCTATTGTACTGTCTACTCTTTTATATGGGTCTGAATCATGAGTCATCTACCGCCACCACCTGCGACTTCACGAATGCTTCCATCAGCGCTGCCTCCGTACAATCCTCAACATCCACTGGACTGACTGTGTGACTAATGTCCCTGTCCTTGAACAGGCAGGGGTCATCAGGATTGAGGCCACGCTGCTGAGGATGCAGCTGCGCTGAGCAGGGCACGTCTCCAGGATGAAGGATCACCACCACCCGAAGATTGTGCCCTATGATGAACTCACCACCAGCTCCCGCAAGAGAGGAGCCCCAAAGAGGAGATACAAGGACTCCCTGAAACAATACCTCAGTGTTGGTCATACTGACTGCCATCAGTGGTCCACTCTGGCCTCTAGTCAGGAGACATGGAGACACACCATCCATAATGCTGCTGCCTCCCTTGAGAATGCACATAGAATCAGTCTTGAAGAGAAAAGACAACGCAGAAAGAACCATGCCTCATCAATACCACCTAAGGAGACTTTCCACCGTGCCTTTTGCCACAGGACTTGCCTGTCCTGCATTGGCCTTTTTTAGCCATCAGCACGCTTGCAGCCAGCGTGGAGAGAGCCCTTCCCGTATCTTTGTTTGCAAAGCCTAGCCATGATGGTGATAAATGAGAAAGAAAGGAAATGCAGACATTTTGCACAACATGTTCCCCTTTCCTACTTGCATTCACATTTAGTCATGCTCCATGCTGCTTCCTTTTCAAAAAAGAACAGAATAACATTTACACTTTTATCCAGGACTAAAACTGTTGTTTCAAGGGTTCAGTTCAAAGTATTCTTCTTCCCAGTCCCTCATAGCAAGAAATAGAAGGGATCCAAAAAAACCAGATAATTGTAACCCTTGTCAAACAAATGAAGACGTACTCTGTACCCAAAGTGACAGCACTTATGACTTCTTTCTTTCCTGAGAAAAATAGGAGCAAAACTGAAGTAGCAGCTTTTATAAATACTAGCAGGGAGTATTGTGCACATTTGGCATAAAAAATTGCAAAGGATTCCCTTTTCCCATAGGGATTTCAAACTTATGCTCTCTCTGCTAGTATGGTGGCTGTACTAGACCCTGACTTGCCTCCAAGGTTCCTGAGGATTCAAATAACTGAATCTGATATTTCATAGAAACTAGTGTGATTTATAGACTGCAGCCTCAGGACTTCCCCTGTGGATATTAATTCTTTCTCTTGGTGGATGTATAAGCCAACATGTCTTGAAAGTTATGAAGTCATAGTGCTGTCAGCTGAACATTTTAGTGACTGCATGAAGACACCATTATGGACCTCCCTTAAGTAACTCATACTGTTTACAATTGCCTCCCTTGCCCACCATCATTCCAGTAGACATAAACATCTCTTCCCAGTCCACCTAGTTCCAGATACTAACTGTATTTTCTTCCTCTTATTGGAGGTTTATTTGTAAATCCACAGTGTCACTTATCCCATTTCCATAATTCAAGCGTTAATCGTAAGGCAGAAGAATATAATCCATAAAAATACTGCAATCGAGGAAACAACAAGTGCCCCAAAGGAAAGTTGGGAGTTAATGATTGCTGTGGGTACTGTCACACCAGTCCAACTGTCACCTTTTTGTTTATTTGGTTGGTTTCTTGTTGTTCTATTCTGCATTTAGCTGTTTCTAATTTTATATAGTAATACATTATCACAATCTTATATAGGACTAATCTTTTATTTACGTGCATGACACAAAACAGTGTTCAGGTCTCCTGCTTGCTGCTAAACAGTAGAAGCATTCGGTGATGTGTGTGTATTTTAAAAAGGGTAGTTGATCTATCAATTAAAAACATTGAAGAACAACATTGTAAGGGAATAAAATTTAGACACGGTATGAGGTTTCAGCTGTAAGTAACTTAGAGACAGTTGTTCTTGTATAATTATGTTGATGTACTGCTGAGAAATTTTCTAGCACAATATGCTGCACTGAGGTGAAGTACAGTCACTAATACAACTGTATCTAAGCTAAACTTTTCTCTCAGTGTCAGGCTTCCCAGGAAAAGCACATCAACACAGGAGCATGTGTCTGCGTGCAGTAAGTACATAGTCTGAGTGCTAAGTGGAAACACATCACAGAAAACATCACACAGCAAAAGGTTACATTAGTTAACAATTTTTGAATAATTTGTAAAGGTCCTTAACATTATCCTTGATTATTCATTGTCTTTGCTGCCTCTTAAACAGGCTTTTTCCATATGGAGCCAATTAGTCTATTGAGTGACATACAATCTTAAAGAAAAAATTGAATTCTAAATCTTAAGAGAAATAATAACATTTTGCTGTTTCTAAAGCTCTTTGGAATATCAGGTAACCAAAACTTGCAGCATTCCTATGATGCTCCTTAGTTTTATTTATTTTGAAAGATAAATAGAGTGAAAAACGGAATTGATTTAGTGTTTTTGCAAGTTTACGGTTATATAAGGCCCAGAAGCTTTAACCCTTGATTCTCAGAATTTCTTTATAGACTCTGCATTTATTTGTTATTGTGATATGTTTTCTAGTAAATAGAAGAGTTGTAGTAAGTACATAAAACCCGTGACTGTTTTCTCCTTTCAAAAATATTTTGTTTCCTGGAACCGATTTCATGTGGTGCAGCCACAAAAACAGATGAAAAACATGAGAGCCAAACAGTTTCATGGCAGAGAGTCCTTAAGCATGAAAGACTTACAGAAGGGCTGCCAGGAAGACAGCTGATATCACTGTATTTTGAAATCATCTGTTTGTGAGCAACATTTTTATAATCCATGTGGTCACTTTACCAGTGTCACACTAGGCCTGTAGCAGTAGTCTTTTAAATATTCCATTTCTTGCAAAGATTTCAGTATTGGATATAGAAAAGACACATGATGTGACTGTCATATATTAAATTTTCCATTGGCAAACTAAGTAATTATCTGAATTTTTGCTCTCTCTGCATATATATATACCTACTAATGCATCTCTATTTTAGAGATAGATGCCAAATATTTTATCTAGCATTCTCAAAAACTATACAAAGGATCATTATACTTAAATGTCATATACATCTTTTAAACTATATACCTATATAAAAATCCAAGATGTTTAATCAGGAAAAAGTGTAAAATGTCTAGATATGTGTAATACATAACGTAGAAGAGTAGCACAAATTTTCTTAGTAAGAAATGATTAGCAAAAGTCTTCATGAATCTACTTAAATGTATGAATTGTTCCAAAGCACCAAATATAAAATTTTGATGCTGGGAATACAGTGTAAAACACTCAGATTAGTATTCAATGAAAAATATTGAAATCAATATAAAAATTAAAACAGAACAAAATCTGGGGTAATACAGCTAGAATCAAAATCTCCATGTTAGTAATGAAGGAAAAATAAAATGGTTTTATTTCAACAGCAGTGATGACTTACAGCAAAAGAAGTTTGTATCAATGTGTTTTTCCTTCCAGGTTTCCAATCTATACTAATTTTCTTTAAATGAATGGACAGATTTTTAGGTTTTGAGTTAAGAGGCACTGCATCTACTTGATCTTGCATCTACTCGATCTACTTGCATCTTCCTTGATTTAGAAATGCTTTTCATTTTTTGTAATACCTCTAAAAATTTGACAAGAGAATGCGCTTCATGTACTCATGGCAGGCTGCCAGCAAAAAGCAGCACTGCGGATACTAAGGATACATACTGCTTAAAGATGTGTGGAAACAACTTGGTTTTTAGTTAGTAACGAGTTGAAAGTAGGAATTAAAATTCTAAAAAATCAAGGGATAAGTTTTTCTGTAACACATACAAACTTTGTAAAAATATTTGAGGTCTTTTTAGTGCAATGAAGAGTAAGCAGTACCTTTAGATGCAAACACTGTTAAGGCAAGAATTTTCATCAGATTATTAAGCCTGAATCCAATGAAAGTTCTATGTATCTGATTTGCTATAAAGAATAAATCTATTGCTGGATCTTATAGAAATTCTACTTATTACCTCAGGAGTGTGTAGAGTGAACCACCTCACCATGAACCAGTCATTCAATACTTATTTTACATGTCGGTATAGTAAAACAAAAGTAATACTTATTTTCAGGTTGTCCAGTGTGTGATGATGAAGATTGTCAGGAATCCACAGCTATGATTTTGGCAACAGAAAAGTTCGAAGTGAAGTCAGTTTATCATTTAAATAAGGTAATGTCTAACGCAAAGAGCTGGACTTTTTTTTTTTTTTTGCAAAGACAGTATTTTTTCAGCTCTGGTTTTGTAATGCAAATTGCTGATGAAAACTGACATCCATTCAACTTCTGCCATAGTAGACATCCCTTTTCAACCCCAAACCTGTTGAAGTTATATTATGAAGATTATTCTAACACATATTGGAATATAGAATAAAATAGTCAATATTTATCATGCATGTTATACAACGTGGCAAAAAAGTCTAGCAATAGCCTTAGGAGATCTTTGCTTTATAAATATGAAAACTTAACAAAATCTATTTTGGAATCTGAGAGTATGGCACGTTGCAGCAATTTTTTCCATAAAGAGAATGGTTTCAGGCAAGTTAGCTATCAAACTTCAGACAGGTCTACAGAGACAATGTGTTTCTTGTTGTTTTAATTGGGTGTAGATGGATATACTAACAGATTAACTTTCTTTGCTGATGTAGCTGCTGCAGTATTTCTAGAGCTTTTCCTGAGAAGCATAGTTGGAATACAGCTTACTCAGGAATGCCTCTTTTACCTATTTCCTTGTTTCATTTTCTGGAGGCAGCTCGGATCAATGGATGAGATTCCCTGTTGTAAGCTTTTTAAATAAAAATTAATTCTGTTCCAAATTTAGTTCTCAGTGTACAGCATTTCAGGTCCCACTTCAGACTTCTTAGCTCCACAGAGGAACACAGCTTGCAATAGTAAGCAGAATACAGGCTCAACACGCCTTATTTCAACAGCACAATGCTCAATGTTTATATATATAAAGAAGAACTTTAAAAAATACACCTTGAAAAGTATTCCCAGACATTGCATGTAGAGGTTAGTACATAAAATATCTTAATAATTTCTAAAATAATGTCAACAACATCAGAAGAAACTCAATATATTTTGAAATTTCATTCACCTTTCACCAGATCCCCTGAAAAAATATAAGGAAATGAGAATATATGATCCAGGGCCAGGATGCTACACTCTGGCACAATAAGGCTGTAAACCTTACAAGGGGTTCCCCCTTAAGGGGTTCCCCGCCACTGAGGTATCCACCACTAGACTATTTATTCAGTCTTTCTCTGGGGTAATGTTTAGGCCAATTAATGTAAATGGAAGAACTCTAGTATGGAAGATCAAGAGATCTATCCTAGAGATGTATCTTCCTAGATGACAAAAGCACATAAAAACCAAATACAAAAAAAAAGACACTTTATTATATTTCCTGAAATAATGGGAAAACAAAAAGGTAACTTCTTGTCTGGAAAGTTGTGTATACATTATGGACTGATTCATCCATGGAACAGTTATGGGTAGGATCCAGCTCCAACTGATGCTCTAGAGGCTCCCATGGATCTGACTTGAGACAGGAAGAGAAAGGTCACTGCAGATGGGTTTTGCTGAGCAGGCAGTCACAAGACAGTCAGTGGGGTATTCATCACTGAATAACTGCGAAGAAGAAATGGCAAGAGGAGAGCCAGAGAGCAAAATCTGGCCAGTTTATATGATACCTTTTGGAAGAGATTGGGGTAAAGCATGGAAATTTTGGAAGCATCCTAAGGCTAATTCCTACAAAGAAGCTTTTTTTCTTCTGAACTTTCCTCATTTCTTAACTGATGAAAGACTTATATTAATATAGTAAGATAAGACTTGCTAAGTCGAGATTGCTTCCTGTTGCCATGGCTATTACAAACCTTAGTTCTGTTTACTCCACTGATCATGAGCGCACTAAAATTTTCCACCTTTTCGTGGTGCTTATTTAATATTACTGAAGCAACATGAGAAAGCATTTTTCAGCAACAGAGCAGTATGGATGCTTAAGCTGATAGAAAACCTCTCATTCACTGGCTAATTTTATATTACTGTGAATGCAACTTACAAGCTTCTGATACTGCAGATAGAACTGCGCAATTTTTTTGTTTGTCCATGTTTGTAATTTCTAGTGAAGTTCACAACCTACAGAGTGTTTGGCCAGCAACCTTAACTGGGTCTGTTGGGACTCACGTCAAATTTTATTTTCTCTAATGAGGAGCCAAATTAGAATTGGAGTTTCAGACTGATGAGAAAGAATATATGGACACATTTTGGTTTGGGGAGCTAGGGACATAGAACATAACTTAGTGTAAGTTTAGGGGGTTGCATTTTTTTATCAGTATCTAAGGTATAACTGCCTTCAGGTTTCTACATCAGCCTCTGAGAATAAGGATTTCTTTATCACTGTTCATATGAAGTGACATTTTGTGCATTTGTGTTTAGATCTCTTGGTATAGTTTCTTTAATTTTTTTGAAAATTAATTATTATTCTGAGACTGAATGTGTATAAAATCTATCACTTCCAAAGAGCTGACAAAAAATTATGGAGTTCAATCAGCTCGATGCATGATGTGTCACTGCAGTTGTTTATGAAGAAGAAATATGAGATTAATTTCATATTTCAGCCTCATTAGGTGTATTTGCAAAAATCTGCATTACTGAGGAAGGAAAGATAGACACGTCAGTACTCTAGAGTCCCCATAATACCATCCTTGTGCAAATGCCATTTACTTCTGCCTGACCAGATCAAATATAGACTGATGTTTTTAATTTTAATTTGTATCTGATGAAATATTTTTCTCTGGTACTTGTGTCTGATGAAATGAAAATGAACTGTGAGATTAAAATGGACTGTGGGACTTAAAAGTTAGTAGTAAGCTTATGGGAAGTCATTGACTTTTCTTGATACAAGTGTATTGACTGCACTGTCTATGTAAAAAGTCTCATAAAAAGTCCCTCTTCAGCTTTCTTGTCTGTTCCCTTCAGGTACTGGAAAGATGAAATCAGGTCGTAATGAAGCCTTCTCTTTTTCAACTGAAAAATCTGCTGAACAATCCCAATTCTCTCACCTTTTCATCACAGAAGAGGTGCTCCATCCCTCTCATCAGTTTAATAGCTCTCCTCTGAACTTGCTCCAGTAGATGAATGTCCTTCTTGTGCTGGGGACCACAGTGGTGGACACAGTACTTCACAATAGCAGAGTATACAAGAGCACAAACACAGAGCAGAGAGTCAGAATCCCTTCCTTCGCCCTGCTGGCCATGGAGCTTTTGATGCAGCCCAGGATAAGTTTGGCTTTCTGGGCTACGAGTGAACATTGCCAGGTCACGTCCAGACTGTCATTCGCCAGCACTCCTGAAGTTCTTCTTGGCAGGGCTGTTCTGGAACTGTTCGTCCCCCAGCTTGTACTGATACTGGGGTGTATACCCAAACCAGGCGCAGTACCTTGCACTTGGTGTAGTTAACCCACATAAGATTCCCATCCACTTTTTGTCTAATTTTCCTTTAGGTTTTTTTCCTTCCAACATGCCAGAAGATAAAAACACTGTTAGCATCACACCTCAGATATTCAAGACACAGCTCAGCTGTGGTAGCAGAAAGTGTCTGTCTGTATCATGGAATCCACTATGATGTAAGTGATTGCTGATATGTAGGAAAATATGTCTAACCATTAAAAACAGCATATTTGAGTTTCAAAGCCTGTGGAGCTTTAGAGAAAATTGTGATTGGAAAGTGGATACCTCTATTTGCACACACAGCATTACATTGGACAAAGAATATCACTAAAAATCAGGCTTAAAAACGTTTATGCATGTGCTATATAAACATGAATTACTTAATGGGCTCCTTATTGTTTCCCTGGAGATCAATACTGTGGTGACTTGTTAGTTCAGCTGCTTTAATGCTTGGTTAATTAAAAATGAGATAAGCCTGCTTTGATTCCAAAGAACCATCAATCTTCTAGCAGATGTGCATTTGGGCCAAACACGGTTGTGGAGCATTGTGAGAATGGAGATAAACAAGAACTAGGAGGATGAGAGCTAAAAATTATTTTGAGAATCTAATTGGGCTCTGATAAAGCTACTGCTTAATTAACACTGAGATAAGCATTCAAGTAGCTAACTTTGTCATGGAATGTTAATAAAAGGAATTCTCGCACAGAGCAAATGATCTCTCATACGCCTTGCTCTCTTAGAGACCCAAAAGATCATGAAAAGAACAAGCAAGGGACTCCTGAACTGAAGCGCATGTACCTGTTATTTTGTCGCCAGTATCCGTGTCATTACGCCTGTAATACACCCGTAAATACAACATAATTACCTAGCTCTTAGAGTAGTTGAAACTCACGGGTTGCATTTCATTGGATGGAAATATTATTGCTGTCATGAAGTATAAAAAGACCAGTTACGCATCTAGATAACTTCAAACATATTTTTTTAGTTTTGTTAAAATACAGGATTATGTTGCATATTACTTTCTTAATTCTGCTAAAGTAATGGCAATACCTTTTGGATCTTTGAGATCCTTTCTGTTCTGTCATATGGAGTTCTTATTCTTCAATAGAATATATAACTCCTGCAGAGGGTACAATTTATATATAATCAATTACCCTGCTGTTACTATGAATTTGAGTTTAAAATTCCATATTGTATTTCACAGCCTTTTCACTAGACCTCTGTTAAAACCACTAGTTCAGCATATGAGAGCAGATTAATGACAATTTTTTTTAAGATTACCATATTTGAGAATAATGAATTATTTAATTCAAAGATTTAGGTAAAGTGAGCTCACAAATTATGGAGAATTTACCAATTAATTTCAGATTCAAGTTGACATTCAAGCACTGAGCACCACATGTGCGGTACAATTCTATAATTTTTCAGAAGTGTCCCTAGAAAAATGTAACCTTTTAAGCGTTTAAACACCCAGAAGCAATGTATTCTTATTTTTGTACTTGGGCATGGTACTGCAAGATGCACACTTAAGAAGCATTTCTTTGGAAATAAATGGAATACACCTGTGCTATTAAAATTACCTTTCTTTGAAAATGTCTTAACTGGTCTGAGAAGTTGTCATTCCAGACAATAAAATGAAACAAACTGGAGTCAAAATAGCAATTTCTTTGAGAGAACTATCACATGGACACATAAGACCTAATGTAAGAAAAAAATGCTTCTGCAAGTATTTATCCAATTTAAGTAATGGAAAATATTTAATTGTACTCAAAAAGAAAGAGCATGTTGAACTCATAAAACTGAAAGAAGACATTTTCAATGCTGCTTTGAATGTTAATCATGCTGCCTCAATCAACCAGTTCATATAGAGTATTATTTTGCAGTGCAGCAAAATTTTTTATTCTCTATAGAACAAGAAATAACATTTTTGCTATTAGTATTTTGCAATGCACTTCTTGGCATGAGAAATATATGTGTTAAATGTGCAGCCAGTGTTGAAACCATTAAAAGAGACGATACAACAAAACACAAAATGACGAAGGTTACTGTGTATGGGTTTTCAAAGGGTAAAAATCATCATTCTTTCTTCAAACAGCATCCTTGCAGGTTAACTTTCGGAGTGAGGCTTTAATAAGTTTTAAAATTAAACAGTAAAACTCATTAAGCTTGTAAAACATATGTACAATTTAATGCTTCTAAGCCTGTAATTCAGTTGGAGAAATGCTGGGAAAATTATCTTTCACCACCTACTGCCATGAGAAAAAGCCTGAAGAGTCAAGCAAGATTCTTCAGGCTCTAAAGTAAATTTGAAATTTAGATGGAATTTCCAGTCTTTCCTAATGTCTTTTCAAAGCCATCTTTCGAGTTTTGGTTTAATTCTCTTGGCATGCCAATAGATGTAGGAACATGAATGGCAGCAATTTTAAAAGTTTTATCAGACGTAAGTCTTTTGAGTTTTGTTTAAGGGGATTTGGGAACTTAAAAGTAATGTCATTTTCTCCTCTGTCTAGACATTAGTATTGGTATTGGATATTAGTGTAGGTAAATGTGTATGTATTCTGATAGTGGTCAAACTCATTGCAAGCTCTGTCGTTTGCACAATCGGTTGAAGGTATCCCCATGCTGGGAATTTGTCTTCCCCAGAACAGGTGTTGAAAAATGGGAAAAACTGGCAGGAAGTGGTTATGCTTACTTCAATTCTTTTGAGAAATGGAGCAATTGCCAATAATGAAAAGCAGATCCTTGGCTAACAAATGCTTGCTCTCAGTCACTACAGTCTTTTCTCACTTTTCCACCTTGAAGGAGCTGAGCTTCTGGACAGCTCACAAGAAATCAAACTACTACCACTGCTGCTTTCTGTCTCCTATCCTCTAACACCCATGACTTACTTGAAGGTCTTGACCTGTTTTTTGAGGATTATGGGTTTGCAGAAACAAGCATTATTATGATGATTTAAACCATGATATCTGAAATGTCTTTTTCTTTCAGTGAGCTATACAAATTCAGAACATTTCTACACACATGCACACATAAATATTTTAGGCAGATCTAGTAACATTAGATCAATCATCACTTCTATCTATAACATCTTATGACTCAGCAGAGTGAAAACACTGTAGCTTCAGTTTTACAAGCCTTATGTCTCACCACTGATTTTAGCTGTTTTGTTTTATCCAGGATTCAAAATACTGGCAAAATTCTGGCAAACATTCTTTTTAGAAAGCTTAATCTTGGAATGTAACTGGAAATTTTGTGTAGAGTCCTGATCTTGGGTCATAACAATCCCAGGTAATGCTACAGGCTTGGGAAAGAGTGCCTGGAAAGCTACCTGGTGAAAAAGGACTAGCAGCTGCTGGTTGACAGTGGCTGAATATGAGTCAGCAGTATGTCCAGATGAACAAGAAAGCCAGTGGCATCCTGGCTTGTATTAGACACTGTGTGTTCAGAAGGATCAGGGTCATCCCCGTGTACTCAGCACTGATGAGGCCACACTTCAAATCCTGTGTTCACTTCTGGGCCCCTCACTACAAGAAAGACATTGAGGTGCTGAAGCATGTCCAGAGAAGGGCAACGGAGCTGGGGAAGGGTCTACAGCACAAGTTTTATGAGGAGCAGCTGTTGCTGCTGGGATTATTTGGAAGTCATGGATCCCAGTCCCATGAGAAACAGTTCTGGAACTTTACAGTCTTCCCATCTGCCTGCAATATACAATTGCCTTATCTGGAGCATCCAGTTATCTGTTACACATTTTTAATTGCCTGCCTATATGCAATCATCTTTTATCTGAAGCAAAATTATATCCATATTTGGCTATTTCTTACACAAGTGAAAGGACAAGGAGAAATGGACTCAATTTGTGTCAGGGAAATGTTTGATTGGATTACAGGAAAAATTTATTCACCAGAAGGGTTGTAAAATATTGAAACATGCTGCCCAGAGAAGTGATTGAGTCACCATCCCTGCAAGTATGTAAAAGACAGGTAGGAACATGGTTTAGGGGTGGACTTCACAGTGTTAGGTTTATGATCGGACTTCAGGATCTGAAGGGTCCTTTCCAGTGTAAATGATTCTATGGTTTAAGGTTTGTCTACTTGTTCTTTGTTGTTAATCTCTCCTTTCACAACTTTTTAAGTTGTGAAGGAGAAAAGTACCTCAGGGTAACTCTGTGTCTAGAGTTTCATTATATGCTTGATGCTAGAAACCACAGGAGTATCTTATATTCCTTTATGGCTTGTCCATATAGGCTGGTAAAATGCCAGAATCTTACACCGTTAGCTCAAGCACGGAGGTATGAGGCACCAGATTACAGTACTGGGTCGGAACTAGCTCTGGTGCGTGTGTATGTGGAGTGGCAAAGAGATAGGTCATACCTCACAGAGGCACATGCCAGTGCCTGTGAGCCTCATGGGGCAGCCTTGTGGCAGCTGCCAGTCAAAAAAGCCCAGGAACACTTCAACACACACCTCACCTCCCGAGGCCCCTAACCCAGCTGGATTGGCTGGGACAGTGGAAACACTACCCGTCACCCTGCCCCAGAGCTCCAGAATGGCCAGTGGGCCTGAGGTCTCACCTGGGGAGAGGTGGCAACAAGGACCAACACAGATAAATTCGAAGACGTGCTCTCTATGTTTTTGCAGCCCTGACATCTGGACATGTGAGAGCTGGTGTTTCACAATGTTCCAATGGTAGCTATACCTGTCTCTCTCTCTTTCTCCTTCTCTCTTCTTGCTCATTCTCCTTCTTCTTCTTTGCTCCACTCCTGATGTGTTCGATTATCTAAAACTGGAAGGATTGAGTTTTTGGTTAAGCGTGTGGATCAGTACATGCTGGATTGACACTTCCATGAAATGTTTCGTCTATGTGAAAAATATGGTCACAATTTAAATAATTTGATCTGAGGCTAAATCGATGGAGCAAAGAATTTTTTTACAGCACTGAGTGCATGCCTGATAGAATACATGCACACTACACATTCTCCTCTCAAGGTTTTTGTAGAGGTTTACATTTACACATTCACTTAAGCTTTTACATTTTCATGTAAAAGTGCCCTTTGTTCTGTGAGAACAATCTCAGGTATTAATCTTTCTTGTTGCTCATGATATACAACGGATTTCCCTTTCCAGATTTTTACAACCCTTACCCCAAACTTTTGGTCTTACACAGTCTTTTTTGTGCATTTGGCCATTTGGTTACTTCCCCCTTCCTGCTACATATATTCATTATCTCTTAATATTTAGTTACCCGTTACACATTTTTCTTTACCTGACTATAATGTATGATTCCTTCAGCTGAAACAAAATTATACTTAGATTTTGTCATTTTTTGCATCTAGAGCAAATGATACCCATTTAAAGTTTTGCCAGGTTCTTTATTTGTCTTGCCACCATTATCAGTAAAATTCCTCTTGAGGAAGAGTCTGTGGCTTCTTCTCTTTGCATTGTCTAAAGGTATTAGAGAACCCTAGATATATTTTTAAAGTAAAACTTCTGATTGAGCCCGTGAGCTGGTGGCTCTGGGGCTGGAACGTTACATTTTTGGTGCAGTGAAGAGCAGGGTACATTTAGGTTCCTTTTGTTTGGAGATAACTGCAAATTGCAAACAAAGGGACGAGGTATGTCAGTTGCCAGTGGCCACATGAAAGGTGTTCCCCACTTATTGAGCTACTAACATATAATAAGGCCAACTCAGCCTCAAACAAAAAAAAAAGATGGGCCAAGAGAAACTGGTATGATCCCAGATTAATCTCAGGGAAGACATGAGAACTGGCAAAAGATAAGATAAAAAAAAAATTAAAAAAAAAAAAGTGACTTGGTGAGAGAAAGGTTTTAATCTGTGCTTTGTTGGGGGAAGTATCGATGGCTGCACAGAGAGAAAGACTTTTTAATAAGCAACTCAATAATGGTATGAATGAGTATCTGGTTGACTTAGGAGTGACCATGAAGGCCGAGACCTTGGCCCATCAAAAGGTAGAGGAGAGATTAGATGCCGAGAGGCAGCTGTTTGAAAACATGAAAAGCCAGTTGGTGGAATCCTATGAGAGCAAAAGAGAGCTACTATTACAAATTTCTTGCCTGAGTAGTAGAGTGGAGAGTGAGGCAGGATTTTCCCTTCTGGCTAAAGGGATGGAATGTCTTAACCATGATGCCATCTCCCTCCACTCTTGGTAGATGGAATCCAATCGGGCAGGGTTGTTTGACGCAGTAACACTGGACCTCCCCCTTATCCCCAAACTCCATTCGCTTGTAAAGACTGAATTTGTGTATGAAGGTGAAGATGAAGAGGTGGAGCCCGCTGTAACAACTAAATAGACACTTTGTTCCACAATAGAATTGTTTAAATTGCAGGAGAAATACAGTAGACATTCAAGAGAGAGTGAAATGGAGTGTTTAGAGAAATTCTCTCACAGGTGGAGAAATAGATTAAGGCTTTCAGATGAAGAAGCATACTGATTCTGGGGCCCTAGCATGTTTCTAACAATGCATAATGGCAGCGAGCCTTGATGAAAGGACTGCTGGATTCAAGGCCACTCAATTGCAAGATCAGTTTAGAGCTGATCATGTGGAAGGTCATCAGTTACGACATAGTGTTCTGTGGGGAGGAATAGCTCTAGAGTTATTCAATTGTGATAGATGGATTGGAGCTGTTGCAAATGAAGTGAGAAATCAGATGACTGTCTGTAGAGTTAAGGGAAAAGCCTCCCTGATTTAAAGTCTGAAACCAGAAAGGTGAGGTCTCAAGGAGTCTATTGTGGAACAAGTTCTTGAAAAAGAGTATCTGATGGACAGACAGTCAAACCAGTATTTATAAATGCGTGTAAAATGTGGAGACAGCCAGATGATAGCTTCCAGAAAGGGAACAATTCTACTGTAGTGCCTAGCAGGTTGGAAGTCCCCATAATCTAATCAGTCGAGAAGTCGGGAAACTGCTGGTTCCATCCCCAGTAAATAAGTGACGGCGGTGGGGGCGAGATGGAAACATATCAGAAGTCTCACTGAAAACAGAGGAGAAATGATAGTAACCTTTCCCTTGGTCCATTACAGTCCCCAGTCACCTTAGTTGATACAGGGGCCTGAATTTCTGTCTTCAATGAAGAAATGGCAAAAAGATGTGGGGTAGTCCCTGATAAAAAAATAATTTATGTTGCTGATATGTTTGGCTACTCTAAGCCGCAGCAGATAGCTCAAGTGAAGTGTTGGTTAGCAGGTGATGATTACCCCACTAAGACCATAATGGTTTTGGGTCCCTACTCTGGGAATATTATGGGACTGGACCTCCTTAAAGGAAAAACCTGGCTGTATTCTAAGGGGAATGAATGGAAATTTGGTTTCTTGGCTCTCTCTGTAAGGCTTTTGCAAATGGCTCCTTTATTACCACTATCTAAATTGATGAAGGCCTTATCCCCTGCCCCTGAGAGATAGAGATGGAATTGCAGAAGTTATGCCAGAGTTAAAGGAAAAGGGAATTGTAGTCAGAACCCCAAACTTTGGTCAAAACTCAAAAGTTTCAAAAAATTACTTTCAGGTTTTGTTATCTAAGCAAGGATTTTCAGCAAAATCTGATCAAAAAAGTACCAAAAACCATTGCTGAGATGAAAAAAATGTGTTCCAGACTTCTCCATTATTGCTGGTCTTATGGCAACATACTAGACAAGAAAAGGAGATGGATAAATGTATAGTTCCTTCTTTTTAAGACCAGTCCAAGCAGAACCGAGTTTTCCATTCTCTCCTCTTATACAGGTATCCCAAGAGGAAGGGCATTCCATGGAAAGATGAACTGCCAACATAATTACAGAATCACAGAATCATGCGGTTCTTCATTGCAGTTATTGTTTGCACTCATTTTATCTTGATATTTTTAGGGTAGTTATATTTGTATATGTTTGATCCCAATAATTTTCTGCTATGTATGTAGTATTTCAAAATGTTTTAGCTTCTTTTCTGATTGCCACAGTAGCAGAAAAAAATTCCTCAGGAATTCACACAGGATTTCATGTGAACATCAAGTTTTGGTTTCTTGTGGGTTTGTATACTCCTTCCTACCTCCTTGGAGCAAGTGCCCCCTGAAGAGACAGAGAAGAAGGGATAACAAACACTGTTGGTGGCAGCAGAAAAGTTTTATGCAGCTGCAAAACAACTGAAGATTTGGATTTAGTAGCCACTGAAGGTTTTTGGTAAGCTGGGCTAAGTAGATAGGAATGGTTTAATTCCTGCTGTATCTTTAACTTTTCTAAAGCAACCAAACTGTTTTGTTGTTGAATATGATTGTCCCATGAAATGCTCTAAGATTACCCCTGAAAGCTGTTTGGTGGGACGGATGAGTGTGGTCTGAGAAATGTGTAATTTTATTGTGAGGTTATAGTATTATGATGTTTAGGGTGTTAATAAATAAGCAAAGATTCTGCAAACTGCTGCAGTCAACTAAAGAAGAATGCTGACCATGGATGAAAGTGAAAGTGTTCCAGGCACTGCAGTGGATGAACTGAGTTTGTGAACTCTCTTCCTGCATCCTGAGTTACATCTTGTTTGCAATTTTAAGAGTCACAGGGTGGGAAACAGTGCCTTGCATAGAACAGAGTTCCAGTATTGATTGAATTCCTGGGGTTTTTTTGTTTATTGAGGTTACAGTTACTAATTGCCTTGCATACATTCCTCTTTCTCCTGTCCTTTTTCTCCCTATATCTAACAAGTTTGCCTACCACTGCCACTACAGGAAGAAAAGAGCCTCATTAGGCCTGGTCCTAGTGGTTATTTCAACCCAGGGGATGGAACGTGAGACACCAGATTATAGTACTGGCTCAGAACCAGTATGTGGTATGTGTGTTTGTGAAGCAGGGAAGGGATGGGTTGAACTCACTGGAGGTCAGGTAATGTCCTACCCTACATGCCACTGCAAGCCTCATGAGGCAGCTGCCAGTCAAAAAAGCCCAGGAATGTTGCAACACACACCACACCTCCTGGGGCCTCTAACCCAGACTTGGATTGTCTGGAACAGTGGGAACACTGCCCCTCACCCTGTCCCAGTGCTCCAGAATGGCCAGTGTGCCTGAGGTCGTGCCTGAGGAGAGGTGGCCACGAGGACCAATGCAGATAAATTCGAAGGCATATGTTCTCCACACTTGTTGCAGCCCTGACATCTGGACATGTAGGAACTGGTGTTTCACAAGGTTCCAATGGTAGCTATATCTGTCTCTCCTTGTCCTTCTCTTTGCTCTCTCCTCCTTCTTTGCTCCACTCCTGATGTCTTGGGTAGCCTAAAACTGGAGGGATTTGGGTTTTGGTTAAGTGTGTGGATTGATACATGCTAGGTTGATACTTTAGAAGAATGTTTTGCCTGGATTGAATGATACTCATTTGAATTTTTAGTATTTAAGAACCCTATATATTTTTTAAACTAAACCTTCTGGCTGATCCCATGAGATGGTGGCTCCCAGACTGGAGTCTTACAAGAGGTCTGTGAACTTTCTGATCACCTCAATAGATGTCATTATGGTTTTGTGCAAAGGTGATTCTAGTTTTCCATTTTTCTTACTTTCCCATGAGTTGTGTAATGCTTATACTGTGTATCAAAAGAGGAAAAGATCTTGAGAATAAAAATATAGGCAAACATGAAGCTACAGACTGCATCAAAATATGCACTCAGGAGTGATAAATTAATTATATTTGTTCTCTGATTTTGCAGCTAGGGTAGGGTGGAAAGATATTTTACCTGCACTTCAACTTCTGGAGGCAGTAATAAGTCTATTTACAATTGTTTGGGAGCCTGGGGGTGAGCATGTTAACAATTTTCTTAGAATCTTTTCTCTTCATGTAGTTTCTCCAAAAATTCAAAACCAAAATCAAACACATGAACAATCTATGAGCTGTCACCTCAAATAAATGTTTCTTTTGCGTTTCCTTTTTTTAACAAATGTTAGCTTACAGGGGACTAGTAAGATCACATGAGTTGGAATAGAATGTCAGACTTTCACTTCTGCTTTCCTGCTCCATGACAGAAATTAACACAATGTTTTTCATAATACAATTATGGTGAATATATTTGGTGGTTTCTGGTCTTTCCAGAGCAAACAAAAAACACCTTTCTTAACAGTCTTGTTGCAGAAGCCAAGAACTGTGTGGAAATACTGACTGACAGATTTTCTCATTATATAAATATATGTTCAGGTTTCTGCTAAGGTGGTTTTGCGTGATATTGTATGATATAGCCATGCATGTACGTGTGTTACAAAGCTGCCAGGGGCGGGAGATGATTGAGTTTATAAGACTGTAGTTTGCAAATTGAACAATTCTGAACATCCAGCTGTTTTCATAAATGCCAACATCATGCATTAGAAAAGAAAAACATTTAGGCTTAACCAGCTGACAACCAAGCTACTGCTGCCCCCCAGTGTCCGTCTGATAATATGAACTGGGTTACGATAATAGGTCCTTTAACGACTGGCAAGGATGAAACGTAATTTGGTTGTGAGATAATTTGACTATCTGGCTTCATTCTTATCTCCACAACACAAAACCCAGCACACCTTTCTCAATCAGCCAGCTCTATAGGATGAATAGTCAGTATTTAACCCTGTCTTGCAATTTCTTTTAAAAGTCACCTGAGTTGATGACCTCTTCTAAAGCAACTGTAACTGTCTTGAAATACAATCAAGATACAAAAACTCAATTATTTTTTCAAAACGACCCTTAAAGGGCTGCTTTATTCCATTGTTTGAATTATTCAGGGCAAAGGTCCTGCTTTTTAGACTAAAATTCTGACTCATTTTTAGTTCCGTATAGTCGATTATTCTGTGTATGACCTTATATATTAATTCTGAGAAAATTCACTCAGAATTTCATAAGTGCTAAACATCTGGGGAAGATATGACTGCTTAGCTATCCTGTTTGCTGCAGTTTTTTCAGAGCTGTAATTGTCATGGAAAAATATATCTCATGCTCCCACCTTTATCTTAAAAAGTCTTTCAGAAAAAAATTATGCTTGGTTTATGAAAGAGGTATACAAAGAGTAAGTTGTCCTATAGAATGCATTCTGACATTGACTCCAGATTCACATTTCCATTATAAAGTATTGTTCAGTGCAAACAAAACACAGCTGGTAAGGAGATTTAAATCCTCTCACCTTTATTAAATAGGCTTTGAAGAAAGAAGCTATGCAGGGTTGCAGTGAACAGCATCTTCTTTGAAGATACTAGTGTGCATCAGAGATTTTCCAGGGCTGTTGTTGGTGTACCATGATCAGGCATGTGCGATAGATGAACGTACATATTTTCTTACTCATACACATGAAACTGCCATATTAGTGAATTCAATACTGAAGGATAAGCATTGTCTTTTTGTTCCACATTTATGTGTTACCCAGCATAATGTGTTCTTGGTTAATAAAAAAAGACCCTCAGTGATAGCCCACAATACAAATGAGAAATAGTCATTATGATAGTACCATAATAGATTCTTCCAATTCAAATAGGGAGGCAAAAAGTCGCACTTCTGACTAATATATTTGTTGTAAAAACAGATATAGAATGGACCTTTAGGTAATTTAATAAATTTTGTTAGAAAATTAGAACCTTCGGTTATTTATAAAAGATCCTGCATGATGCTATTATTTTCTTACCCCAGACTTGAAAAGTTCTTTTGAAGTCTTACAAAAACTGAATAGATGCCCAAATAGATAAATGGCCTGCTCATTTTATAAATGTGTTTTCTTCTGGGTTTTGAATAATGTTACATGGAAAAGGATGTTTTTTCATTTAGATGATGCAGAGGAGATATGCCTCCATATCTGTTTGATTCAAGGAGGAATGTCATTATCTCTTAAACTCACGCAGACGATGGATCACAGTACTTTCCACCCTCAAAGCATAACCATTTTGTACATCTGGAGGTTTATTTCAAGATGCAGAAATTAAGGGTTAAGGAAGCTCAGTGGTAAGAAGAATTAGTATTTCAGTGATATTTGAACTGTAAATGTGAAGTTAATATTTAGAACTTCTTCAGAAAAGGAAATTAAACTTCTACTGACTATAATATAAACTTGATGTATTTTCTACTGTATTTTTCTCAACTACATATAATGCTAGTCTGACTTCCTTGCATTTAATAGTCATGCTAATTCAATTGGAAGGCAGGTCAAGTAGGACCTGCCTTTCCTGAAGTTGGGTCTGATCCCCTGGTTGTCCTGTACATGCAGCATGGTGACACTTAAGAGAACCTATTCCATGAATTTCCCTGGCACAAAGGTCGGGTTGACAGGTCTATAGTTTCTCAGATCCTCATTCCAAACTTTCCTGTAAATGTACATCCAACTGGCCAATTTCTAGTCATCTGTGAATGACAGTTAGCCAGGACTGATGATAAATTATGGAGAGTGGCATGGAAAGCTTTTCCTCCAGTTCTCTTAGTACCCTTGAATGAACCCCATCTGATCCCATAATCTTGAGGTGGTCTAAGTGGCAGAGCAGATCACTAACTACTTCCTTCTGGGTGGCAGGGGGTCTATTCTGTTCCCCATCCCTGTCTGCCAGCTCAGGCAGCTGGTTGTCTCGTGTATAACTGACCTTTCTGTTAAATATATAGGCAAAGAAGGTATTTAAGAACCTCAGCCTCTTCCCCATTCTTGGTGACTTTACCTGTTGTACTAGTTTGAAATCAAACCAGTGGGAGATCGCAAGTCAGAATTATAATTTAATAGAAAAAAAAATAATTGAAATAAATAAATAAATGCGGTAGCACAAGAACACTGAGAAAGTCAGATACACCCTGACACTCTATGGTAATAGCAGTCCAAGCAAAGCAGTTCCTTTGAAGTGGTGATCCTGTAGAAAGAAAAGGGTGAGAAAGTCCAATGGTAGCTCTTGTCCTCTGGGAGTCCAGTAGGTAAGCGCTCCTGTGGTGTTCAGAGTCTCAGCTTAGATCCAGGATGGAATAGTTGGCTCCTCCCTCTGGGCAAAACATCTCACAATGGGATGGTGAGTCGTGTGATAAGGCCTGATGGGCCCATTAACAGCAGATAGTCCAGGAGGGAGTTATCTCTGAGTCATGGGGTGAGGCACTGATGGCCCATTAACAGAAAATAGTACAGAGGGAAATGGCAACTAACACTGCTTCAACCAGCTGTTTCAACAGCTAACGGAGATGGTAATAGAATATACTTCAACCTAGGACATCTGTCCTCATGCAGTAAGTGATGGAAATTTTCCTTTGTCCTTGTTTTGTTGTTAATGTATTTATAAAGGCACCTTTTATTATTTTTCAAAGCCGTGGCCAGACTGAATTCCAGCCTGAAATTTGCCTTTGCAATTCTCTCTTTATATGACCTAATGACATCCTTGCACTCTTCCTGAGTTGCCTGCTTCTTCTTCATTAAAAGTCATAAACTCTCTTTATTTCTCTGAGTTCCAGCAAGAGATCCCAGTTCAAAGAGACTGGCCTTCTTCCCTGACAGCTTGTCTTTTGGCAGATAGGGACATCCTGTTCCTGCATCTTTAAGAATTCCCTTTTAAAGTATATCCAACCTTCCTGGAGCCCTTTGTTATGAAGGACTGTTTCCCAAAGGACTCTTTGAACCAGTGTCCTGAACAGGACAAAGTACTGCCTTGGGAAGTCAAAAGTAAAGGTTTTGTTGACCCCCTTCCTTAACTCACCAAGAATCAAAAACTCCAATATTTTGTGGTCACTGTGCCCCAGATGGCCTCTGACCACATCTCCCACCAGCCCTTCTTTGTTCATAAATAGCGGGTCTAGTAGGGCACTCCTCTGGTAGGTTCACTTACCAGCTGTGACAGGAATCTTACACACACTCCTGGAACCCCCTAGACTGCCTCCTCTCTGCTGTGTTGAGTTTCTAGGAGATATATTGCAAGTTAAAGTCTCCCACAAGAACCAGGGCTAGCAATTGTGAAACTTCGGCCAGCTACTTATAGAATACTTCATCTGCCTCTTCACCTTGGTTGGATGGCCTGTAAGAGACTCTCACTAGGATATCTGCTTTGTTAGCCTTCCCTGTATTCTCACCCACAGGCACTCAGCCTTATCATTCCCATTCTTGAGTTCCATACGGTCGAATACCCCCTAATTTGCAGAGCTACCCCACTGCCTCTCCTTCCCTATCTGTCCCTTCTGAAGCGTTTATAGCCATCCATTGCATTGCAGCACTCCGTTCATGCAAGTCATCCCACTACATTTCCATGATGATAACTATGTCACAGCTTTGCTGCTGACAATGGCATCCAGCTCCTCTTGTTTATTACCCATACTGCGTGCATTGATGTACATGCACTTCAGGTGGGCTGTTTTGCCCCTAACACTGGCATTACACCCACAGGTTCATCTCTAGTGAGACTGGTCTCTTTTGCTTAGATATTGACATTTTTACAGTGAAACAAGCTTGCTCTAAGAAAAGATTGTCTGTTGCCCTTTCAGGTGTCTGTTAAAGGGCCATGGCAAAACTCAATATGTTCCTTGCAGCTCAGACATCCTGTCTTACTCTTTCTCAGAAATCCTGAGTCTAGGAAAAAAGTAGAGGGAGATTATTCTCTATTTTTCCAGCACTCCCTAGAGTAGAGACAGTACTATTTTTTATTTATGGTTATCTTTCTCTTGATGACTGTATTTGAAAGAATTGACATTTGTTGGGGTAGAGGGAGAATTTTACTTAGAACTTTTCAGACAGGAAAGGAAATAATGAAAATTGCATACTTATTCTAAGCTGTTTTTCCTTCTGGCCATGCAACAAAAATACAAAGTGAAAGGAAAAACACTCATTGCAAGGACACGTCATTACTTTTACAGTACACCATGACAAGATAAGGACTGTTACAGAATTATTTTCCTTATGGAACATAATATAATATCTTAGTGACTCATTTGCAGAGTTCTAACCTAGACAGCATCAATGAGGGTGTCTACACAGTCTTCCACTTTGTGGCTTGCTGAACTGCAGTGTGTTCAAACAGCTTGAATGAAGGACAAAAAGGCACTATTTCCTTCACTCTGATCCTAATTCTGACATCCCTGAGCAGTACTGCAGCCCTAGGTACAACTTGTAGTCCTAGATTTTGGAGAGGTCTCTCCAACCTTTGTTATCCATGGAATATCAAAAGAATGATAACTGAATAGCATTGCTTTTAGTGACTCTTTGGCTTTCTTGATTAGTAAAGTGAGCTACTGTCCACATACATACATACATACATACATACATACATACATACATACATACATACATACATAAATAACCTGCATTTGGAAATCTTATTGATGTCTTTAAGAAGAATTCTCTGTATTTTAATTAGAAGTTTCTGTATATTTAAGCTCTGAGTCTTTAGGCAGAATTCACTGTCCCTGTCCCTTCCTTCGATCTTTGTTGCAGGTGATGGTATCATTCTCACCTCTAACCCTTCTTTTGAATGTAAAAAGATGTTATCAGGTGTATTAAGCAGATGTTGCTCAATGTTGTTCAGCTTTTGTAATTTCTGCCCAGCTTGGCAGTTGTCTGAGAACATGTGGCACTGAGTTACAGATCACATCTCTGGCAGTCAGCCTAGAGTTCTGCACATTCTGAACTGAATTTTGCTCAAAACTGTGTAGGGGGCACACCACAGATCCTCAAAAAGGCTGACGCAGACACAGTAACATGTATTACATAAAGTAGTGCAAGTTAAACAATTATGCAATAGGGAGACAGTAACTACATATTAGAGAGGCCAGTTTTTAAATTCTCTCAACTAGTACTCCTTGACATGCTTGATTTGTGGAAAACTTCCACCTTGCACCCACACAGAATAAACAACATACTCCTTCTAAACCAGACTCTTTACCTATGTTTACAGAGTTCCTAAAATCAGAACTATTGTAGGACATTCAGGAACTTAGGACTGTTTTCATCCCTATAGTGGGATTTTTCCAGAACTATGATGGGGGTCACAAGCAACACAAAGTGGATATTTCTTGAATTTCACTACTTTTCAGGGCTGTATAAGTGAGAGATTAACTTCTAAGAGCACAGTGTTGCAAGCACTAAGTTCACATCAAGATGAAAAAAGCTGTAATTTGCTCATCTGTACATTTTGTTATTGCTTTTACCACACCTGCAGAGGTGTCTATGAGAGTGCTGGCTGGCATGTGTGTTCTTTTGAAAATTCACAAATGTAACCAATGGATAACCAATGTACCAGAATGGAATAATTTTTTAAACTGCAGTCACAAATGCTCACCACTTCCCAAAAGCTAGAGGCTTTTTTTTCTTTCACTAGGACACGGGAAACTTCTAGGATGCCTAAGGACATACTGAAATTAACTTGGGACATAACCCAGTTTGGATGCTAGGGGAAACAACCATGGCGAGAGACTTAATAGGAAAGAGAACAGCAACACAATTTTATTATCAAGGGCAGGGGTCCTCAAACTACAGCCCGTGGGCCGGATACAGCCCGCCAGGGTCCTCAATCCGGCCCGCTGGTATTTACAGACCCCCCCCCGCCTCTGTCCTGTCTGCCGTCTGCTCTAGGACGGGGACCCCCCCCGTCCCTCCGCAGTCCCACGGGCAGCTCTCTGCGGGGCCGGCGCGGCGGGACGGGACGGGGCGGGGAGGCGGAGTGCGGGACTCGCCCCCGGGCTGCCCCGCGCTGCGACTGGCAGGGACAAATATGGAACCCCACTAAGACACTAGCCAAATACACAAGAACTGGCCTGAAAATATTACACAATAAAAAGAAAAAAAAAAAGAACAATGCTCCTCCAGGCTGGCTGCTGGCCTCTGGAGCAAGGGAAGGAAGGGAAGGAAGGATGGCCCAAAGGTAACAACTGGTCCCACATTTGGGCTCCTGAAAAAGAGGGACAGTGAAAGGAACTCTGGGGATAACCCGAAGGGGAGAGATACCACAACTCCTGTCAACTGTGGGGTTTCTCTGCCAGCACTGCCTGAGCTCCAATGATGCCGCGATGACACTACCTGGCCTAGGGACCCAGGAGGAGCAGCCGTGCTTCTCTCAGCACTGAAGGAAGCTGAAAGAGGCAGGACTTCCATGCTTCTGGCTTTTATGGGTTGCCCATTCTTGCATTTTCTCGAGCAGCCTCCCAGGTGTGCTGCTTTCTCATTGGATGGTGGCACGGGGGTGCCACCCCCTCTCTGAGACTTCAGCATGAGGCAAGATGGCGTTCCCACCAAAAATGCCAAATGCGCCAGGAAAAGGGGCCCAGGGGCACCAACAGCACTGCCCGTGGGCTGTGCCCACTGCCAGGAGTCCACTCTGCATGGCAGTGCTGGCCCAGGGGCCAGCTGGGACAGCTGCTGCACCCGCAGGGGTGGCCAAGGCAGCCATTGCCACCCCTGCCAGCGCCACAATAACTGGCTGCCATCGCACCACCAGTGCTGCAGTGACCACTGCTGCAGGGACGCCAGTGGGGGGGACCAGGAGCCAGTGGCACCGCCACAGAGGGAGTGGCTGGAGCAGCAATCACGACATGGCTACATGCCGCTGCCATCACCCCTCCACCCTGCCCATGCCACTGCTCCTGCTTGTGGCTGCCACAGGGGAAGCGGCAGCGTCCCGGGCACCTGCAGTGGCAGGCAGCAGGGAGCACCCACGGGCCAGGAGCCCTGGCAAACTGCAGGAGTGCCACGGCTGCCACAGCCACAGGGGGTGGCCAAGGAAACGGCGGCAGTGTCACTGCTACCTCCATCCCGCCCTGACCCTGCAGCTTCCCCTCACCCCTGCTCGCAGCGGAAGATCGAGGAGCAGTGGGAGCAGCCCCGCATCCATCACATTCCTGGTCCTGGCAGCAGCGGCAGAGTGGGGGGGAAGCAGCTCCACACCATCCCACTGCACACCCCCCCACACTGGGAGGACAGGGTGGCTTCAGCCATTTTTGTGCTACTTCAACTCTCCCAGGAACAGGGGGAAAAAAATGGTTTTAAATATACGTACAAAAAAACACTCCCTTTCCCCCAGAAAATGGAAAACTTTCAGGTTAAACCCATAACAGGATATTACTCTGGGATATTAGACAATATCCAAGGAGTTCCCTAGTTGATGAGATATACTTAGTTTGCAGTAGATTTCATCAAATCCCACTTACCTCATGTCCTTAAAAAGAGGTAGTAACTGATGAGCTCCTTCATTCTTTCACCCACTTTATTTCTTTTTTCCTCCACAAGTGAGAGAAATATTTTCATGGTGGCATAAGTACTTATTTCTGCTAGACTTTCATAAGATACTGTATGCTTACATTCATATTTTAGTACAGGTTACCTATGTGTTTAGAGAAACATACGGGTCCAAAGATAAAATAAACTACCAGGGAATGATAGCAGAAAACTGAGTCTAAATGAGTAAAATTGTAACAATGGATTAGTCAGGAGGCGGTTTTTAATTACTGGATAGAATAATACACCCTACAGAGGTATCATAGATAAACATACACTTGGGCAACAAAACAGAGTTGTATTCCTCTTTGTATCTTCTTGGAGCTGTATAAAAGAACATCCAAATACAATGCTCATCAATTTGTAATTCTTCATTTAGCAGTTAGTAGCAAATCTGTAAGATGTGGCAATGACCAGGCTTTTGATTTAACTGTATTATTACTAGTTCTAAAATTCTGCAGTCAGATTCCAAACATTCTCATCTTTTTCATCTGCACACAGAAAGTGAGCACTTGGGAGCACCTTGCACCATGTTTGATCTTCTTTCCAGATCCCTTCAATTTTTAAGGTCAAACTAGTAAAGATTTTTTGAAATTATATCCAAGACAGCATTGTGTTTTTCACTCATCTCTGGTACTGTTTTTAGTTTACATAGGTATTTTTCCAGGGCACTTCTACACATTTTTCCAGTACTTAATCTTGTGGGATCTTTTTTGGTACTGTTAAACTTTTAGTTGCTCTACTTGCTTGATGCTTGTACTGCTCAGAGAATGCAAAACCTGTTTGGTGTACATGCATTCTTTTTCACAGTATTACCTGCAAACTCTGATCATTTTTTCTTAGCAGTTTGGCTCTATATCACTTTCCTTTGAACTGATATGGTTGTTACTTTATTGTTTCTGTGCTCTGAACACACCAAATATTGAAGGTCCTCCTTTCCAAATAAAGCTTAAGAATACTTTTGACAGGGTTTCATCCTAATCCTTTGAAGCAATATAATATCATAAGGGTACAAAGAATACAGAGGTTAGCAACCGACTTTTACTCATATATTTGTTGTAATTAAGTACTCATGCCTTACCCACTCACTTTTATTTGCGGCTCTGTGACGTGCATTTTGTTCAGCTGGTGCCAAGCCACAGTCCAGGTTCTCTCACAAACAAACAAATGAACAAACCAACCAACCTCCCAAGAAAAGGAGGAGAATCCAAACCAAACCAAAAGGTTTTCTGGCATTAACTTTCAATTTCTTCCGTACAACAGCATTTCTCCAGCTGCAGCTCTGGCTGGCCCATGAGCACAGCATTTGGTAACAGGTGTTTAATTTCTGATCTGTCTGATCCAGGATTGGCAACAGCAGAAACGGACCACTCATTCTCTAAGAGGGATGGGCAGGAAGAAGTTAGGGGAGTCTTCTTACCCAGTTTGTAGGAGTCCCAGTAAGAGAAGACAGCAAGATGGGAATTGTGCAGTTGCCAAGCGCCAACAGAGAGAGATGGCCCAGGAACAAGGAGACCAGTGTGCAGCAAGGAAGAGAGAATGTAGCCACGGCCTCCCTTTGGAAATATGCAGTAACTTCCATTATGGGAACACTCTTTCTTCCCTACTACACCATGGGAAATTCTACTCTAGATCGGGGTTTTTTATTGAAACTTTTGAGGAGACACAGTTCTCTCTAGAGAAAGAAAAGAAAGGACATACCAAGAAAATATCCTATCATTTTCCTTTATTTTCAATTGAGAGAAATGCATGTGACAAAACAAGCAGGCTAGCTGGTGCAGGAAAACTTCACAGTCTGTCTTGAAAGATTTGGCCTCCATTTTCTCCATGTTCTGCAGATTCTCTTGAGGCCTGTGGGTAGGAAGGGCAGTGGAAGATTTCAAAGTGTAGAACTAGTCAGGTGAGGGATACAACTGAGTGACAGCCCACGGCGGCAAAGAACCACAAGAGCATATCCTGAGTAAGAACTTAGGCTGAGAAATCCAAAGTCCCTGTCATCTTTCAATTCTTCTTCATCAGTGAAAGCAGAGTTTGAACTCAACATTTTGTCTTTTCTGCCTTCTCAGATTTCACCAAGAAGGTTTCTTGCTGTTTAGCTTTCAAGAATGGGGAAATGAAGTGGAATAATCGATCCTGTTGATTCCATTTACAATGATGTCTAGCCTGAGCTGACAATTAAACAAAATTGCTCTATCTTTGTCACCATCATGGCTAGGCTTCACAAACGAAGGTACAGGAAGGGCTCTCCCCACACTGGCTGCAAGCATGCTGATGGCTAAAAAGGCCAATGGGGGAGAGGCAAGTCATTCATCCTGGAGACATGCCCTGCCCAGCACAGCTGCGTCCTCAGCAGCATGGCCTCAATCCTGGTGACCCCTGCCTGTTCAAGGACAGGAACATTAGTCACATAGTCAGTCATGTACTGGTACCAGTTTAAGTTTTTGCACAAGCTAATTCTTGCCCCCAATCCATTGAATTCAACTGGTTTCCCTCTTTAATGACCTATTAAAATACCCCTCCTGTTTAGTGATCAGAGGAGGTTCCTCTTGTTTTCAGACAAGACTGAAACTTTGCCCGGACAAATTCACTGTGATTCTGGAGAGAGACCCTGTCAGTTCACTTCCCAAATGCAAGCGTTAGTGTTATCTGTATAACAAATCCAAACAAATGTCTTGGCAGGATTCACAAACAAGTCATCTATTTATCACTTAACTCTGACTTCTGGAACTAGGTACCACTGGTGTTTCGATGCTGTGAAAAACGGGGATCTGAGCAGCATCAGGAAGTGTAGTGACTGTCATCTCTGACTTAGAAGCTGCCCACCTGCTGAAGCCTGGTTACACAGATCCTAGGAAGGCACATGGATGGATTGCTGCCACACTGATTCCCTTTGACTCTTCTACTATTCTATCAAGTGCCCCTAAAAATTGTGCAGGTGGACATCTTGGACTTGTTTTCTCAGAGCTGAATGATGTAGAGCAAAGCTGAAGCTAAAAGGAGTCTCTCTCTGCATCTGAGGAACCATCTCATGAAGTTTGGACCTCTAGTCATTCCTTTCTGTCCCATTTAAGATTTCAACCATCACTTCCTTCAAGGTTCAAGACTTCAGCCAGTCGATGTCAGAGGTCAGGCTGAGACCTAATTTGACACAGATGACTCCACATTGTTTTTATACTGTTTCTTTTGTCGGGTTGTTTTGGTGATTGGGGAGGAGGGGGTTGTTTGTTTGCTTGCTTTTTTTGTTTATGCCAAAGAAAGGATTCTGATTTCTCTTGTGCTCTTTCCCTTCTAGCATTTTTCAAGTAATGGGCAGATCCTTTTCCTGGGTTTGTTTTTCCCCTTCTACCAAACTATCTGTTTCCAATGAAAAATGAGTTAACCCATCTCAAGACCCAGTCAGTAGTCTGATTCCTTCCTCTTTTGGAAGAGGTTTATATGGTTGCAGTGATAGCCTAATGGACAAACTATTCCTTTCTCATTTAACTGTAATGGATACATTTGTCACAGACTAAAAAGCGTAAATTTTGCAATAAACAGGTGCAATTTGTATTTCAGGATGACACCTCCAGCTACCTGAGATGCAGAACAAGAACAGCCAATGTTAACAAACACATGCCTTCCTGAGGCATTCTATCTAAACCATACCTGGCACAAGGTAAGGAAATTTCCTCTTGTCCTGTTGCTTTCAGAGGCTTACTCTCTGCAAGGTCTGGACCAAGGATATTGTTTTGGTGCACTTCGTAGTATTGCCTTAGGTTTTGACCATGTCGCTGGTGATGAAACTAATGTGTCATAGGTGTTGGGTACTGCCGTCGTGTCCATTCTTCATGAGTCATCTTTGGGGAACCATTAAGCATGGTGTCTTCCCTTCTCAGACAGTCAAACAATGGGGGAGGCATCTTCCTAGATCTTTTGCCCTTCTCTCCTTCCTTTCTGGAATATCTTGAATAGTCTTTTAGATCACTTCAAGCCTTAAGGATTCTATGATGCTCTTCTTCTAGGGTGCTATTCTTCTATGGCACTCTTCTTCTAGGGTGCTCTACTACTGGGGTTCTATTCTAGGTTACTATTCTTCTAGGGTGCTAATCTTCAAGGGTGCTATTCTTCTAGGGTGGTACTCTTCTGGGGTTCTATACAGCTATTCTTCTAGGGAGCTATTCTGCTAGGGAACTATTCTTCTAGGGTGCTAATCTTCTAGTGTTCTATACTGCTATTCTTCCAGGGACCTATTCTTCTAGGGTGCTAATCTTCTAGGGTTCTATACTGCCATTCTTCTAGGGAACTATTCTAGGGTGCTAATCTTCTAGGGTTCTATTCTTCTAGAGTTCTGTGCTGCTACTCTCCTATGCTGCTATACTTCTAGGGTGCTATTCTACTAGGGTGGTATTCTTCTGGGGTTCTATGCTCCTATTCTTCTGGGCTTCTACTCTTCTGTCGGTCTCTGTTGGGGGAGGAACCCATGCTGGAGCAGGATTCTCCTGCTAGGACTTGTGGCCTGTGGGGGACCCACACTGGAGCAGCTTGTACCTGAAGGACTACAGCCTGTGGAGAATGACCCATGTGGCAGCAGTGTCTGAAGAGCTGTAGCCTGTGAGATGGCCTCTGACCAGAGCCGTTCATGAGAGGGATGATCTGCTGTGATAGAGACTCACCCTGGAGCAGTTCGTGAAGAGCTG
>VXBA01005212.1:1612125-1625917 GCA_013399895.1 Serilophus lunatus | reverse complement strand
GCCGGGCGGGCCCAGCCCCGCGCAGACCTGCGGGGCCGTGGTGGTGGCCGCCGTGCTCCTGCAGTCCGTCTGCGTGGCCGTCACCTTCCTCTACTTCACCAGCGAGCTCAAACAGGTCGGTGCGGGGGGAAGGCGGCGGCGGGGGGGACCCCGCGCTCCCCCTTGTGCCCCCCTCCCGGGACAGAGCGACGGCCGGGGGGCCGCGGGCTCGCGTGGGCGGGGGGAGAGGCGAGCAGCACCCACGGTGCGGGGCTGAGCCCCCGCGGGCCGGGGCTGAGCCCCCCCCGCTCCCCGCAGACAAAGAGCTGCGCTCCCCTTGCCCGCTCCTTTGTCTGGAGCCGCCGCGGGCCGTGGGTGTGCGCGGGGAATGGAGTTCAAAGCCGCAAACGGCTACGAAGTTTATTCTGCCTTAAAAGAAAAACAACGGCGACAAAACCCAAACCAACCAAGTTACGCGTTTTCGCAGCGAGGAGGCAAATGTGGTTTTCATTAGAGCGCGAATCCGCCGCCTCATCACTTCGCGGTGCCCGTCGGCGCTACAGGAGCGTCCGTAGCGCTGGGAGGGCTGCAACAGCCCTGGACAGTCGGACAGGCACCGGGGAAAAGGACTCAGGAAAGCCGAGATGCTTTTTAGATGCATCCTGTAGGAGAATACATAGTTCTAAAACAGTGACTAATCCCAAAGGAACTGCACCAGACAGCAAACACTACTGAATTCCCCAGAAAAACTTGTAAAATAGCCATTGTATAGTCTAGATGCTTTGGTCTTGCAGCCACCCTTCAGGCCTGCTAAGTGCTGCTTAACTCTTTCCTGTCCCTGCAAAAGACCGTTTGTACTCTAAGAAACTTATATTTAGCTGATAGTTCCACGACCCTTTATAGAAGTGTCTTACATAAAGTTTACTGTCCTGCTGTAAGTTCTATCGGTGTGTTGCTCTTCCTGGCACAAAGGTAAACCTAACTGCAGGTAAGTGTTCTGTATGGAAACAGCTTCAGAAAGTATTGCATAAAGGTAACTTATGGTGTATATGCGTTCAATAATGCATAATTAATTGCATGAATATTAATAATGTATGCTATATATGCAGTAATTCCACATCAGATTTAATAGGTGGAGACTTCTGAGGTGTCATGGTTCTCTGTGAGGCAAAGGGTTTGCAATATTCTACAATATGAGACAATGCTTATACTCCAGAAATGCATAAAACAGATTTTCTTGCTGAATTTATAGTTGTGACAGTCCCATATTTGGTCAAACGGGGGAGTCACAGATATGTGTTGGCTTTATGAAATAGGCTACATAATAGTGCTAATGAAGAAAAATATATAAAAGCAGCTTCATTTCCTCATGCGTACAGTTCAGAGTCCTTTGCTAACAAGTCTGCCAACCTAAGTAATTAATAACCAAACTTATCTTTCCCTTCCTTTTATTGAAACATATGCACCTGGGACACAGTGGTACTTGCCCAAAATACAACTTACTGTTTCTGAAGATTAGCAAGCCTGCATTTGGTGTGAAGGGCTAAGTCTGTCCACAGTGAAGTTCTGCTGGGCTACAAACTAAGGTTGGTGGCTCTGGAGGGGGTACCTTAAGCACATATTCCTGCACGTGCCATTTGATGTACAATAAACAAGGAAGATTATCTAGAAACAATCTGCTACCCCACATCCACGTGGTGCACGTGGAATAAATCTCAAAAGATAAACTGCTTTTTGCCTGCCCATTTTTCTTTGCTTTTTTGTTCACAACACCTGCATTGCTACATCTTCACCAAATTCCTGTGGCTGCACAGACTGCAGATATTTTTATATTTGCATGCTGTATAACTAGCAAGGTTTTTCCTCTGCAGCTGTAGTAATCTGAGGAGGACTAGGAGTATGAACACTTGCTTTACAGTTTTGCTTTAAGAGGAAGTGCTGAGACAATAAAGTTCACTATGCTTCAGGATATAGGGCTGTAAGGACAATATCCCCAGGCTTCCTTCTGTTTCAAAAACAGTCCACTTAACTACTGTGGTATGAGAGGCTTTGCAGGAAAAGATTCCTGCAGGACTTGTGTCCTCAAAGGCTTCAGTACTACAGATAAAGCTCCTTTGAGTAAGTCTTAAAACAGAAATTCTTTCAGTCTTTCAGTACCGTAATGTGCTGCTGCAAGGTTAGATTCCATAAGGATTTCAAACTCCATGCAAAATACTGTTCCAGTGCCAGGATAGTAAGGTTGTTTTGGAGGAAAGGGAGCAGAAAGTCAGGACTGTTTAGTTCCAGATGGGAGGGCAAAGCTGAGAGTTGAGCTGTAACAGATCTGCCAAGAGAATAAACAGTAACTTCACAACTGCTTAGGTTTGGCTTTTTTAAAAAAACTCGTCAAACTACTTTGTTATGGAAGCTCTTATAGTTAAATCTGGCAGAGCTCTTAGTTTTAAGTGCAGCTTTACCTTAACGAGCACATAATACTCACTTTGTGTAGTTGAAGCCCGATTTAAGAATATCACCGTACTCCTTGGCAAAGACACAGAAACCTTCACGAACAGTCAGTGGTGGCCCCCTTTCCTTCTGCTGCCTACAAAATACATCATCATTTCAAGGGACATGGAGGAGGTGAATTCTCCTTCTTCTGTTCCTCCTCAAGGGAGGAACCTTCCCCGCTTCCTAAACGCCTTTGTTTTCTAGCAGAAGGAAAAGCTTGGAGTGTGAAGGAGGAGGTTGCTCAGATCTGTTTGTCTCTTTCAATTTCCCCGTCTCAAGGACAGCTGAAACCGGTGCTTGTAGAATAAATGTATCTGCTTAGCAAACCAAACCGAACTTCTTCAACACAACAAAAGTAAATTTAAATGTTATGACCACGATCCTATCTGAATGCCTGGGTGCTTTGCATGTCTATTGGTGTTTCTTTCTCCTGTAGTGCTTTGCTGGCTCAACGAGCCTGACCAGTCTGTGGCTGATGCAGCAGGAGCCCAGTTCCAGGGAAACGGGGGCTGGTCTCTGGCCGGGGCTGGAGCCAGCGCGGGTCCTGTGCTCCCACATTAACCAACAGCGCCAGCTGGAGTCCTGTGTGTCCCAAGCATCCACAGGGAGCTTGGGAAGAGCTTTCCACTCGGGTATCAACTCTCCCAGTCAGACTGCCTTGGAGCCAGCCAGAATTTTGCCAATCTCATCAAACTCCTTTCTCTTTATTAGAACAAAATGCATTTTCTCTATGACTAGACAATATAGACATAGGTCTGTGTCACAAATGTCAAGAATGATAATTTTATTTGGACTCAAATGTCATTTCAGTTGTCTGGGCTTTGTTCTGGACTAATAGGACAAATGCAGTTATGGAGAGACCCCAGACTGGATATGGTACAGATATATAACAGCAAAGGTCTGGATTATAAATGGCATGGGCTCACCAGACAACATAGAAAATACTTTTGAGTCTAGTATTTGATTTCATCCTCAATAATTTGTGAAAAAAAAAAATTCCTTGTGCAAGAGAAATGTTTTGAATGCAGAACTAGAGCAACTAAAGAATTCACAACATTAGGGATTTGAGTATTGAATTTTCACAAAGCCTATTTAATTGAATACTGTATATCAAATTTATGTCCATGGAGATAATGTAAGTATATTTCAGCATATTAGGTGTGCCATCATGTCAGATCAGGATGAATGACTCATGTTGTTTATATAGTCCTACTGGCACCAAGTGCTTTAAAGAAGAGGAATCCTGTTCCTGAGTACAGTGACTGTAGTGACATACCACAGCTGAACATCTGCAAACACATCATGGGTGAAAAATCCTGGCTTTCCCTTCTGCTGCAGCTCCAGGACACATACTCCAAGAACGGCATTGCTTGTCTCACCGGGGAGGAAATCGGAAATTCCATCCAAAACTTGGATCTAATTGAAAGTGAAGACAGAGAAGCTGATCCCTGCTGGCAAGTAAAGTGGCACCTGGGAAAGTTAATTAAAAAGGTACTTGGGAACAGTGTGCTTGGTGATATTACAGTTGAAATAATCCTAGTAGCAGAATGAAGGAGGGTCTTGGATTGTTTTATTGCAAAGCAATAGTCAGGCCACAGCTTCAGCTGCGGAGCACTGGCACTGAAGCAAAAAAAATCCCATAACTGGTTTCAGTACATTCAGGAAATGATAAAGCAACGACAGTCAGCTTTTACTAAGCAAATTTCAGTCACGTGGGCTTGTCTGAAATACCTCAGGGTAGACGTGTTTGACTTGGCCTTGATTTTTACCTGACCATACAGATCATACAGAGCTGTCATTGCCATTTTGGAAATACAGTGTGACTAGGATGAGAAAATGAGATTAAATGCAACACAAGGAGAGGTACAGAGGTGCCTGAGAAATGGTCTAGTCATGAACTGTGTAAGGTAGTGGGGGAGGAAAGAGCAAGTGAGCACAGCATCAGGCACAACACCTTCCCTGTGCACCATTCAGAGAGCATGTCCTGCATGACTTGCATGCAATACGTATAATTTTGGCTACAGAGAAGAAAATCAGTCTGGCTGCAAAAATCAGAAAGGCTAAAACCTTCTGAAATGATTTTCAAAATCCCATCTCCAGCACATAAACAAGCTCATCCATAAAAAATCACTTCTGGCTGCAACTTCCCTGGCAAATCTTGCAGCTCAAACCAGATCCTCTGTATGTGTTCAGGGATCTTGGCTCCTTTGGTGGAAGTTCTGTCAGTGAAGTCCCTGCACATCTGTAAAGAGAAAACTTTATTTCATGGATGTTTACAAATCTTAACATACTTACTAGCTCCTTGATAGCTTAAAAAAGGTGGCCTGGGTGCCAGAAATAATAAATTACAATGATTATGATTACAACTATGATAATAGTGATAATAATTATAATAGTAACAATAATACAATAGATGGATAAAAAAATGTGGCAAGGCAGACCCCATCAGTAACTGACCCATCAGAGCATGCTGTGTTCTGCAAGTGGAGCTGGTGCTTGTACACTATTTCTTACTTGAGAGAAGCACGAGAGTCAAATTTTCCAACAGACTTATGCCTGAGCAGTCTTGGAAATGTTCTCCTGTATATTTCATTATATAAAAAATGTAAATGTAGAAATATTTTGTAACAAGAATTAATAGGTTTTCCTTAATTTGCTTGTTGATCAAATCAAGAATACACTTTATTCATGATTTTATAAGTCACCTTCAGCTGATAAAGTAATTCCTTTTCTCTATGTGTGTTGGCAGATGATGTCGAAAAGCTACGAGGAAAACATATCTGCAATCAATGGTATTGTAATAATTTTATTATCTGTGACAAAAAGGAGCTGCTAGTGGTACCTGACGTGTAGTAACTCAGGTTTTTAAAGTGCAGAAAACTAAAATTTTGTACTGGTACCAGGTCATCAAAAAATGATTACTTACTACTAGAAGGTGTAAATTTTCAGGAGCCAGAAATATGGTTAAGTGGTTAGGGCAAGGTAACCAAGGTGGATGCAGAGGACTCAGCCTAGAGGCCTCAGTCCCACAGTTTATTCGGGCATTTAAATATCCTTCCCAGTATCCCAGCTCCTGAATGAGCAGCATGGAGCTGCTGTATGCAGAGGTCAGTTAAGGTATAGCTCTGCTGAAGCTCTTGCAGCCCTAAAGAATCTGGCTAAAAACATTACAACCTCCAAGTGGAAATTCCGAGTGAAGGTAGGAATACTTAACCATAAAATTAAGTACTATGGGTTATTTTGCCTATTGGTAACTTAAAGGTGGGAGGAGGAGAAAAATGAGGCTTATAAAGACATTTCAAGGAGAGGAGGAGTGAAAGAGGAATTTGAGCCTTATTAGCCAATATGCAGCATTCAGTCAATGATTTGGTCAATCAAAAAAACATCTGATATACCTATTTCTTAAAATCAAGTCAGATGGGACAGATATGCTTTCTAATGTTCTTATTTCTGACTTGGGGTTTCCTTTCTTGTTTTCTCTTAGCTGAAAGAACTCTGACACTGCCACACGCTGACAGGCAGCAGCCACGGGGTCCCATCCACAGGATTGCAGCACATCTGACGGGCAGCAACAATAGGAGGAGTTCCTTGTCCTCACGGAGTAAGGAAAACCCTTTAAAAACAGTTAAAGAACCCAGAAATTGCTCTCTCATTGCTAGCCTCGTGCTTACATACACTTTTTAAGACTTGTACTGAGTTAATATTAAGAAACAAATCATAAAATAGTTCTCTTGCATCTAGTGATCACCAAACAGGGAGAAAGCCTGTTTCCTCTGGGTACCTCCCTAACTTTTCTTTTAGAACCTTCATTAGGGGAAAAAAATAAAAGTCCTTCTTCCTAATGTTAAGTTTTTGTCTTTTCTTTGGTTCCATTTCCATCTGTTAGTTGGGGTCCCAGCTGCTATGGTGACAGACCTATTAGAAATGTGAGACAGGAGAGACGTGACTTTCAGGCCATGTTAATGAAGGGCTTGGTAGGGTTTCTGAAGCTTCAGAGGGCATCAGACACTAATGGCTATTTTGACTTTGTTACTAAGTAACAACATGATTTTTTCTCTTAGTTGGGAGTGCAAAAAATAAAAAGGCTGTTCATTGCCACATAAAGCTAACAGCTTACTTATGGACCATCCATTTGTTGTGAGAATGGACCAATGAACCACTGTGAAGAGAAGGTTTCCTTACTTCATTATTAGCCTCAACTAGCACACACCTGGCTTCTCTATCTGGTTTTTAAGTTAACATTTCTCTATTTTTTTTTTTCCTTTTCTTCCCAAAGTAGATCTCTTGCCCAGAAGAGGGATTGGACATAAAATAAACTGGGAATCATCAAGGAAAGGCCACTCTTTCCTGCACAATGTGGAGCTGAGAAATGGAGAGTTAGTGATACCCCAGACGGGCTTTTATTACATCTACTCACAAATCTACTTTCGCTTCCGTGAAAACGAGAACGAGGATTCAGATTTCCGGGGACAAGTCAGGAACCCCAAACAGCTGGTCCAATATGTTTACAAACTGACTAATTACCCTGAGCCCATTTTGCTCATGAAAAGTGCAAGAACAAGCTGCTGGTCTAAAAAGGCGGAATATGGACTTTATTCCACCTACCAAGGTGGTGTGTTTCAGCTGAAAAGAGAGGACAGGATTTTTGTCTCTGTCAGTAACAGTGACTTAGTTGACATGGACAAAGAAGCAAGTTTTTTTGGAGCCTTTATGATCGGTTAAAAGATGAAACTCACGGTCTCAGAGGACCCAGTTTTCTTAGTCAGGACCAGCTTAAAATTCTGTAAAATAGGGGATATTAAGCAAAAACTGCATCAATACCAACAATCGCAGACTCCCCTTTCTCAGCTCGCTCATCACAAGGTCCGACTGTGCCGAATTCTCCACCATCAGCTGGGAAGAGCAGCAGCTGGCTGTGGGTGGCAATGCTTTGTGCAGTCACAGGCATTTCTGCCCTGCCAGCCTGGGGGTTTGTGAGGGTTTCACACCCCACAGATGACACCTTTGGCCACAACCCCTGGCAGGTAAGTGCTCGCCACAGAGATGCTCCACACCGGCTCAGCTGCAGCAGGTGGGATGGAGGATGCTCAAGGCTGAGGCTGGACACTAAATTTGGGACCCTATCATGAATATCTCAACTCCTGTATGGAGCCTTTGTACATTCTGCTTCTTGGGTGCCAGTGGAATTTCTCTGTAAGTTTTTGTTTGAACACAAGTTTTACAGAAGTTAAAAGACCAGGAAATCAAGCTGCACATCTTCATCTCATCTAACAAAGCACTTAAGCACCTAATTAATTTTAAGCACACGAACAGTCTGACTAAATCAAGATATCCACATGCTTGAAATTAAATATATGCTTAAGTGTTTTTTAGGATTGTGTCTTAAGTAAACATACTAGTCTGTCTTATTCGGGATATTGTACATAAAAACAGTTGCTGAAACGGCACAGAAGAGCTTTTGAAATCAATCTTTGTTTTGATCAATGTATTATAACAGTGCCTATTAATTACTGTGCTGCAAACATTTCACCAGGCTTCCAGTAAGTTCAGTAATGTAGTTGCTGTTACATTTGTTGACAGGTATTTGATCCAGAAAAAATGGTAGTTTACTCTAAATGCTGCTGTCTCTAAGAAATTTGCCTAAAATTTGGCATGCCCTGGTTTTTCCATGTTTCATTGTACAGGCCTGTATCTGGTGGGATGTAATGCAGAATAACACACCCTGATGACTTAACATTTTTAGGGAAACAAGCACAACTATCCATTCTTAAACAAGTTTCTTACGTAGGTAATGCTGTTCTGATTTGATTTGATTTGATTTTCAGGAATGGTTGGGAAATTTTGATAAATCTTTTGGTTAAATAATCTTTAAAAAAATTGTCCATTACATTTTTTCAACTTTATGAGAAGGACCATTTTATATTAAAAAGATTTGAAAGTTTAAGCTGCCTGGGCTGGATTCACAGCATAGTGTAATCAGCACATCTGCAGCATTGTCAGTGGAGTGATAGCAATTTGCACCATGAATACATTTTGCCCAGATTCAGAGAAAAGGAAGAGGAGAAAAGGAAGAGAAGGTGAAAGTACAAAAAAACCCACAACCAACCTGTAGGGAAAGGAAGACTGTTCTGCAAATGTTACTTTACATCAACAGAGCAAAGCCAGGAGCAAGTCTGGTTGTCTATTTTTTGAATACACTAAGGTTGCCGTGGGAACCCTCACATTCACCTGCATGTTCTGGTAATTAAATCCCCAAGCAGCCCTTACACATGGGCCTCATGGGTAAACATGCTCGTTCATCTTACTACTCAGTCAACAAGAGGAAATTAATATACACAAGCCCCTGCATTTATTTTACCATTCAGAAAAGCAGGTATGTTGTACTTAAATACCTGTGTTGGAGCAGCAAGAGAAGAATTTCAGCACTACCCTCCTTTTGACAGGTTAGGGAGAAGGAAACCACTGTAAACCTAAAATTAAGAGTTGTAACTTCTGCCTGCTGTTCTAAGAGTGTCACACACGCTGTTTTCAGTGACAATCAAATATGTGAAATCCTTCTCTGTTTACTGGGATCCTTTAGCTTCCCTCCTTCTCAAACAATCTCTTTCGACAGAGAACGGAAAATGTTTTTATGGTTTTCTTTCTAATTTCAGTATTTAATTCAGATTTTTTCTGCCTGCCAGAAAAGGCTGGGAGAATAGAGCCATTCCCTACAAACCTCTGTGTCTGCTGTCTTGGAGAAATGACTTTTATAGGTTCTCCTTGCAAACGGACTGAGATTTGTGATCTCTGCACAAGACTGACCGATATTATCAGGTTTGAAGTGGGTTTTAGCAATTTACTATTTTTACTTTTAAGAAATGTTTTTTTTAGGGGCTTATTTGAATGAAAATTTATTTGAACTGTGAAAAACTATTTTGGATTTACTGGTGGCAGCTTCAAGAAACCCTCCTCATGGCTAAGAACCAATTTGTGTAGTGTGGGAGCCACTAGAAGGGACTGGAAGGAATCCATGGGGGGGACTCCACAGACTTGTAGCTGATGCTGAAACAAATTATTACACACAGATTTTTCTTGCTCCATGCACTCTCCTTAACTCTCAATTAACGCTATGCCTGCTGACACTTGAAAAAGGCTCCCTGGCTTTAGTTTCCTTTGTTACCTAAATGTACATATTCTTGGTCTCTGGATGCAAACCATAATGCAACAGCAATTGCACCATATAATCATTTCTGAATAATCCAAAGGCATGCTTGCCAGATATTATCTTGCTGGAAGATTATCAAGGAGTATCAGACAGGACATATTTGAAGAAGAATGGAAAAATATAACAAGTTCTGTTTGTACCATATCCTGAATCATACTTTTCATGTCACTTTATGTTAAATGGCAAATGTAGCTAATTTCTGTTTGTGGATCTGGGTTGCATTAACATGTTAATATTGTAAATTTTTCTACATTCTTTTTATATAAAATATTTTTACTAAATAGTTATTTAGTCTTGCAGTGATTATTGGTGTCATCCTGTGGCTTCCACAACAATCCTGTCTGAAATAGTTTGTCTGATGTTGATGGTAACACATACAATCCATTAAATGCTACAAACGGTTGCAATGCAAAGGACAAAAATGCAAACCATTTAGAGCAAGGCCATGTTGTGTAATCCCATATAACTGGCTTCCAGACCCTGGTTTGTGAACAGCATCTGGAAGCAGTATGCTGAAGAAATCCCTGAAAATGATCTTGTGAAGAGAGTACAAAATTTTGAGTACTTCCCTGGAGGTTCTTTTCATGTTTCTGGGCTTCAGCAGTTTAAGAACTAGGAAAACAACTGATCTTTATCCATTACCAAACTACAATAGAAGGTACTTGTTCAGCCTGGGGAAGAGAATGCTTAGGGAGCCCTTAAAGCATCTTCAAGGACCCGAAAGGGACAGAAGAGAGCTAAAGGAGGACTTTTGACAAGAGCATGGAGTGGCAGGACGAGGGGGAATGGCTTCATGCTGACAGAGGCAGAGTTAGATTAGGAAGCAATTCTTCCCTGTGAAGGGGGTGAGATCTTGGCACAGGCTGCCCAGAGAAGCTGTGGCTGCCCCATCTCTGGAAGGGTCCAAGGCCAGGTTAGATGGGTCTGATGGAAAGTTTCCCTGCCCATGGCAAGGAGGCTGGAACCACCGCATCAATGAATCATGTTCTCTGTCCAGTTGGTGAATGAGTCTAACAAAGAGGGACACAAATGCCCAGGGTGTGACCTGGTGACACAATGAGTGGGAGCACAGCTAAAACTGAGTCTAAAATAGATGCCTCTGAATTAGTGGCCTCAGAGAACAGCTTTCCTGATTAATAAACTAGCACTGTTTTGAAGTCTGCTTGCAGATATTTTACTGCTTTATACACAACTGTAAAGTAATTTGAGCCCATTCTAGGTTTTACATTATTAAATTGGATTACTGCTATTTCATCAGTGCTCCTCACAGATGATGGTTGCTAAACCATAACCTTTGAAAGCATACACCAGATGCTACCTTCTGTTCTGAAACACACTTCTAATAGCAGTCAAAACACCTTTGTCCCTGGATATAATAAAAAACCCTGCATTTGCTTTTCTCTTGAGTTGTTGAAGGGGCATCATTTTAAAATTCTCTGCCTCAGAGTGAGTTTTTCAGTTTCTTCTCTCCACAATAAACACATAATCATGCTATATTCCATGCCTTCAGATATTCCCATGACAACAAACAATGATATAAAAAAGAATTAGAACTTTGTTGGATGAGAATATAATGTAAAGAATGGAACATAGGAAAGAGACCTGAAAACCCCATAAATAGAAATTCTCTTCTGCCTCAACTCCAATGCTCAACACAGCTTTGAATCTATGGAAGAGAAACACCAATATTTTTTTAAAGAGTTCCATGAAAGGTAAAGGTCCAGTATAATGTACTTTTTAAAATTACTTTTTTAATATCTGGCTTGTTCATACATCCAGCTAGTGGATAAAATGGAATAAAAAATACTTCTGCCTCTTTTCCATTTCTCTCACTCCAATAAGACCAGTGACTTCACTTCTATCTTGTTGGCAACATTGTTCTTGCAGCTGGGGGTCAGCTGATAACTTTTGGGAGCCTAAACCCATCTTCTCTCACAGGTCTTACCTCTTCTATCACCACTATCTGTATCACTGTCCTGGCAGGAATCTATTACTGCACAAAGTTTGTGGGATGGCATTTTTTTATATCCCATCAAAATCTGGCCTGCAATTGCCAAGGAAATCAGAAAGTATCAGACAATTAGAGCTGTTTTTCTTGTCTCTCAGATGACATCTTTTCTGGTCTTGACCTCGTGCAGGAAAAGCAGCCAGGAAGCCCTTGACTCATAATACCCTTTAAAGATGGAAATTAATGTTACTGGGTTCAAAACACAACTGCCAGGTCTGATCCCAGTGGCTCATCACTCAATACCTCAAACTCCCAAGGAAGTAAGTGTTAAATCATTGCATTACAAGCTCAAGTTTTCTGGAGTGTGCAAATCTGGTGCTACCTCGCTTGATTTTGCTACACATATCACAGTTCAACTATTATTTTAATAGGGAGTAAATTGTTTTCCTGAAAAAAAAGAAAAAAAAAAGGTTTTCTCTCCCTGGGGAAAGGGAAATGGTCATTTTTGACAAGACACAGCTCAGCAAAACTGGAAGAATTTCATGAGAATGAAGGATCCTCTCTACATAGAAAAGTCACATTTATAGCTTCAGGCCATTTTTCCTGGCAAATATCAACATCCTTCAGCTAACAGCACTGGCCTGAGAATTTATAAGGGAGAAGAAGTGTAAAAAAAAAAGAGTGAAACAATTCTTTATAATAATATGAAATATTTGGCAGCCTAACTACAGAGGCAGTTACCATCTCTTCCATAATATAATGCCATGTCATGTAAATTAGGTAAGGAACACAATTCTAATTTGAAATGTCTGTATGTATGTGGCATAAAGCCCATGATTTTTTTCTCCAGAAACATATAACACACCTGGTAGCTGGATAGATAAAGTGAGAAGTACATTAGGCTCTTCTTCCTTTTCAACTGCAATTAATATATAACCAACCCTCATAAAATTTAGCAACTGTTGAGTAAGTTGCTACAAAACTGTCTCGCAGTTCAAGAGCAGGAATGATGAATGCTGATTCCAGTGAAACTGCAGAAATATATCATCCAAATGAGGATACGGACAAGGCACTAAGGCTAATGCTTGCATGATTATGGAAAGCAAATTACAGAAAACAGGCACATTCAGAGGCCCTGGCAGAGTAACTCAGCATTGTGTCACACCACCCTTGTGCTCTAGCTACCCTTAAACAGAGCTCTGCAGCTACGGAATAGGAATGCTGTGGTAGTGAGCACATCTGAGTGTGAGTGCACCTGGGAAAACAGCATAAACCTGCTTCTTGGCTGAACTGGATTTGAGTAACCTGGTCTAGTGGAAGGCGCTCCCGGGTTGGAAAGAGATGAGCTTTAAGGTCCCTTTCAACCCAAATCATTTTGTGGCTCTATGGTCAAGGTAGATGCCACCATGGATTCAGAGCACTAGTTGCAACCTGAGAGATGGGGTACAAGGGATGCAGCCTCTATGCATAGACAGGAGCGAAACTCAATTGTGCCACAGCACACACTCCCTGACAATTTGTGCGGACAAGTTGGAAAGAGGGAGAGATACACCCCATATAGATGTACAGGGGGTCGCTTTACTACTGCCTCTCACACCTTGTACTGTTTCCATCTTATTTCTTCTTGGCTACAACATTATCCTTTATATAAAAGGCAGGAGTCTGCAGCTAGGGAAGCACACGGTTCTGCCTGCAAAGGGCAGGGCATAGGACAGCAGCCACGCGCCGAATCGAAATTTAATTGCAGGTAAATCATACAGAAGCGGGTGACTGCTGCAGCTCCACTGATCCGGAGCCTCGCCGGGCTCCTGCCAAGATCCAAGGGCAGAGCAAAGATACAGAGCGGGGAGGCTGCACTCGCCCCCCGTCGCTGCGGGAGGTGCGCGGGGACAGCGCGCTGAGGGGAGGGGAGGGGAGGGGAGGCACCGCCGCTCCCGCAGCACCGACCGGCGGCCCCGCACCTGCCCGGGCGGGCGGGGAGCGGCACCGGCGGGGCGAGTCCTCCCGCGCCGGCGGCTCGGGAAGAAAGTTTAAAGGCCGGCGCCGGTGCGGGTTGAGCCGCCGCCCGGGGGTCGCGCAGCGGGACCGGGGCCGCTCCGCGCCCACGTCTCTCCTCTGACGCGCGGCGAAGCGCCCGCCCGCCCCGGGCCGGGGGGAGCGGCGGCGCCGGC
>VXBA01005212.1:1416600-1612112 GCA_013399895.1 Serilophus lunatus | reverse complement strand
GAGCCGAGCCGAGCCAGGCCGGGCGGGGATGCGCAGCCCGCGGCGGCAGGATGCCGGAGGGCAGCGCGGGCGGCCGCGGCGCGGAGAACAGGACGGGCGCCGAGCCCCCGCTGTACCTGTACCCCGTGCCTGTGCTCACCGGCATCACCGTCGCCTGCGTGCTGCTCTTCGTCATCGGGATCATCGGCAACCTCATGACCATGCTGGTGGTGTCGCGGTTCCGGGACATGAGGACCACCACCAACTTCTACCTGTCCAGCATGGCCTTGTCCGACCTGCTCATCTTCCTCTGCATGCCCCTGGACCTCTTCCGCCTCTGGCAGTACCGGCCCTGGAACTTCGGGGATCTCCTCTGCAAGCTCTTCCAGTTCATCAGCGAGAGCTGCACCTACTCCACCATCCTCAACATCACGGCGCTCAGCGTGGAGCGGTACCTCGCCATCTGCTTCCCCCTCCGAGCTAAAGTCATCATCACCAAGGGGAAGGTCAAGCTGGTCATCCTCTTCCTCTGGGCCATCTCCTTCATTAGCGCTGGACCCATCTTCATCTTAGTGGGGGTCGAGCACGAAAACGGCACGAACCCTCTGAGCACCAACGAGTGTCGAGCCACAGAGTACGCCGTCCGCTCGGGGCTCCTCACCATCATGGTCTGGACCTCCAGCATCTTCTTTTTCCTGCCTGTGTTTTGCCTGACCGTGCTGTACAGCCTCATCGGGAGGAAGCTCTGGAGAAGGAGGAGAAAGAACATCGGTCTAAACACTGTCATCAGGGATAAGAACAACAAGCAAACTGTGAAAATGTTAGGTACGAGTCTTCTTGCTCTGTTTTTCCGAAGGATGTGTGTGCCTGTGTGTGTGTAAGAAAGACCGAGAGCTCGCTGGTAGTTTACTATAGTTGCTTCCAAAGGAAAGCGTTTATGGAAAATGTGTCATACAAAGAGCTAAACCTCAGGGTATCTGTGGAGTAACTCTCCTCCTCCCTTAGATTTATTTCTAACTAGTTTGAGCTGGGGACTCCCAAACAGTTAAACAAATATTAACAATCCCTGACAAGAATAAATACTAGTTATAATTAGCTTGTGCCCTGAAGATTTTTGAGAATTTGTGCTCGTTGGTTGTGGATACCAATGTTATTTACAGAAGAACAGTTTACTTGATTTTTAAACAAAACTAAACCCTTCTGAAGCGATGAAGTTGAGCTGCAGACCAAGCAGGCAGGGCATGATGTGCACTTAAGATTTATATGAAAAGAGTATCAGGGTTTTAGCAAATTGGGAGTATTTCCTACCATGGCTGTGTAAGATTATGAAAATTAATCTCCATTCTTGTATTAGCAAAACATCAGGACGTGCTGAACCAGGAGCCTTGTGTCACCTGTGAGTTCTGTGGTGCTGTAAATTCTCAGTGACTGTAAGAAAACAGGATCAAGACAACAGACACTGTCCTGCCTAACTTGGTATATTGACGTTGCTGAATACTTTAAACAACAGGTCTGGTTGGCACATGGAAACACCAATTTTAACATACTGAGTCAGGGCATGCGGCGGGAGCTTGATGCACAAAAGCAAAAAGTTGTTCTGCAGTTTAGTGTCTGCAGAATCCTGGTGCTGCTGCGTACTTTTATTCAAGCCAAAAGTCCTCCGCAGTGCAAGTCATCCCGTGGATTTCAGGGGAATGAGATGCTCTGCAGGAGGAAGGTTTCACAGGCAGCAGCTCTGCTGCGCTCGTTTCAGAGGGGTTGAAGTGGTGGGCTAATGAGCCAAATGAGGTGGCAGTGAGTCCTAAGTACCTTAATTATCAAATGGGAGCCTGTTTTTTTGTTCATGTCCTAATTTATTACGGTGCAACAGCAGGAAGAATAATAAAACCCGCAGTATTCTTTGTGCCCTTTCAGCTGCGTTTTATTATCAATAGAATTACTTCAGTCTGGTAAGCGTGACCTTGGAAGTAATTAATCATTTACACTCCTGGAGGTTTAGCATTATGAATGTCCACTTACAATAAGTAAATTACATATATTACTACCATGTGTATATTTCTGTATACCTAACTGTAAAGAATTTTGAAATTATAACAAGAGCTTATTTCTGCCCTGAAGTATTGCCACAAGCATTGCAATATTTCAGACACCTTTTTTTTTCCCTTTACAAGGTCTGAGAACAGCAAGGCAGAGACAAGACTGTCCTCTGACAGCCATTATCATTCCCTAAATGATAAGAGTCTGATGCCTAATGGAAAGATGGAAAGAAGTTAGTGAGGGCTCAGTAGCAGCAGATGCTCAGTGCAGTCTAATCTCACTGGTGCTAATGTTCTGCTTAAAATTTAGAAGGCACTTCCTAAGGCTCTAGCAAGGCACTTCCTAAGGCTCTAGCAAGTCATGGAACATCAAGTAAATGGGATTAACATCAACAGTTCTTTTTAAACTGTAGAGAAAGCTTATGGGTCTGTAATTAAACACTTAAATGTATAGCTAGGGAAACATCTGAATTTTGAAGGTGAAGATACTAAGGGAAAATGGAAGTGATTGGAAGGTGCAGAGCTGAAAACCACACTCTGAACACCTGTGCTTTCAAGACCACCATTAAGTCGTGCATAAGTATCCATTTAAACTTGGTAATGCTTGGTGCAGACATAGGGGAAGATTCCTATAATCACCCTCTTAACTCTTAAAGTTTTATTGTCTTCTGAAATGTGATATGGGGATGCATGATTGCTAACATGAGAACACAAGGCCAGATTGGACAGGGCTTTGAGCTACCTGGTCTAGTGGAAGGTCCATGGGCTGGAATGGGGTGATCTTTAAGGTCCCTGCCAACACAAACCATTATACAATTCTATGAACAGTTAACTGTAAAAATTGCTTAAGAATGTCAAAACCCCTTGCTCGAGTTTTCTGGTTTTTCTCTCTTTAGTATATTAATAGATACACTTAAAGCAATATGAAAAATCGTAAAGGTCACAGGCACGCAGGAAATGAACAGAAAAAGTTTCCCTTTCTCTTGGATGAAAATTTAAATGAGCCAGTGTTCAGAGATACAAACATTCCTATTATTCTATAGACATGACCTTTACATGTAAACACAGCCACAGTGGTAGAGTAATATTACAGATATTCCGTATAATTATGCAGTTTTATACTATATATTTAGATGCAGATGATAGTTATACTTTTTTGTCACCATTTGGCTTCTTTAATTCTCTGTTGGTGCAAAGGTTAAGTTTTATAGGTCAGAAGTTTGCTATGTCAGAGTAGTTGGGCCATATTCAGGCAGCCTGTTTAGATATGATCAATGTGTATTAAGTATCACTAATTTATACGCTCAGAGAGTGTCTTGAGAGACACACTACTGAAAGCTTAGGAGCTGCATTTTCACACTTTGTGATTAATTTGTTAAAGGAGTAGAACTTTAAAACAGAATGTTAATAACCTGTGTGTTAATATTCACACTTAACACCCTTTCTTCTGCTGTTTTTGTTTCAGTTGTGGTGGTATTCGCTTTCATACTCTGCTGGTTGCCTTTTCACCTAGGACGATATTTATTTTCCAAATCCTTTGAAGCTGGATCCTTGGAGATAGCAGAGATCAGCCAGTACTGCAACTTGGTGTCCTTTGTCCTCTTCTACCTTAGTGCAGCCATCAACCCCATCCTCTACAACATCATGTCGAAGAAGTACCGCGTGGCCGCTTGTCGCCTCTTCGGACTCAAACCACTCCCAAAGAAAAGGCTCTCCAGCACAAAGCAGGAAAGTTCCCGTGTGTGGACAGAGTCAAGTGTTATCACATGACACGTACTTTCTAGCACTGGAACATGTCAGTCACTGCATTTCCCAGGAACTCATAAAGGAAGAGAAAAGACGGCAAGAAACGGGACTCGGAACGTTAAAGCTGTACTTTTGTCATCACCTGGATTTGCTGAATGATGTAATGCAGGCGGTTAAAGATGTAAAAAAATCAACAAACTTAACTTTGGGACTATAAAAGGAGCCAAATGGTCGCTGAATTTGGCAACGCTCAGTATTATTTGTCTGCTGCTTTTGCCCATATGAGTTTTTAATGGTGACTTTAGCCCAGATCTAGGCTGTGCTGTCCTGAACAGACAAATGTGGCCCCCTTCACTTGAGAGTTTGTACGACTTCAGTAGCAGCTGATTTGAGCTGAATATTTCCAGAGTTAGCTTTAGTGTGCTAAGAATTTTGCAAGCATATAACCAGACCCTAGAGAGAGAAAACCGAATTGCCTTTTTCACAGAATCATGAAATTTGATATACTTTTCATAATCTTGATTTTTAAACAAGCTCATATTTTTCTCTGAATGAGGAAAATGATTTCTTAAAAAAAAGAAGTAAAATGGATATTTTTTAAATATGCTAAAAATAAATGACCTTCATGTCACGTCCAAGTAGAAAGGAAACAAAAAATTGCCTTCACGGAAGTGGCTTAGAACATGACTGTACTGAAGTATTTTTTTTAAATATGTATCAGTGGGACAAGGACAGGGCTGACTTCAGAACTGCAGTGATGCTATAAAAATGTGGAATGCAATCTCCCACCAAAGTCTTTTCTTTTTATTACCAGCTAAGTCATCTGTACTCGTTCTGTGCAGCTTGACTGTGAACGATACGATGTGTTTGAACGTGGAAGCTTTTAGTTGTTTTGATATTTGTAACGAGTTTGTGGCTACCTGTTGGCTACCTGTCCCTGACTGTGCCCCACCATACTCCAAAGTTTGCTAAGGACAGGTCTCCTGCCTGTAAATCTCCCCACATTTCCAGTCAGTTCCCAGTACCACATATTCCTATAAAGCCCAGTGTGCAGTTGTACTTGTTTGCTGCAGTATTCAATTGAGAACATTTTCTGGTTTTTAACCAATGTGATCTAAGAAATTCATAGAAAAATCTGCATTAATAGACACAGGCAGACACTCTCATACTTGATTCATAAAAATCTTAAATTAGGTTTTTATACCTCAAGTATGCTATTTCAAGGCAAACCAGAAAATGTTCCATGCTCTGTGCTAATAGATATGTCTTACATTGTCTCACCAACACGTGGATTTTGTGGTCCAGCTCACAGAACTTGGGAGCATGCATGTGTGATGGCAGCTTTCTGTTCACTTGGTTCTAGTACTCATCACCAGCTGGCCCATAACCAGTTCTCCATAATGAATTTTAATTCTCCATAGTGAAAGGTCTGTGAACAGAAGCCCTCTTGCCTTCAAGCTGATGGTGCTGCCCAGGTAAAACTCACAAGAGAATTTGGCCTCTTCTGTATATACCATGTGTTTTCTATCACCTGGCACTTCGCTGGGGCCAGAGTGGCACCTTGGTGGGACCTGAGCCTGTCCTGTCCCCACTCCAGCACTCACAGGAGCACAGTTTTGCTGTAAACACATCTACACATTAAGGTACTGCAGAGCTATGGAATCATCTCCTGCTTCACCTCCTCGCTGCCCATTTTGTTCTCTCACTCGTTGACTGACAGGCAGATCTGATGGCAGATGTCATGCAACTCAGGGAAACAAGACATTTGGGAATATCAAAAGGATTGTGAAGATGTGAGCTCACTAATAACTTCTCTGTGTTAAAGAACCGATCACACACACCCGGCGTCACATCAGTGTTTTGAATCTCGGCTGTGTCTGTGGCATTAAATGTGAACAGAAAAAGAAATAAAGTTATGAGACCCTTTATAACCCTACTGGCTCAGTGGTGGTGGAGGATCTGGTGTGATCCACACAGGCTGGAAGAGCCAGTCTCCAGGGGGCTGGCTCAGCACTGCCACACACCCTCCTTGCCCATTGGACCACTGTGTGTACTCGTTTAATTTCTGTATATAAACTACAAACACACTAACAATTTCATTTAACCTAAACATTTCATCAGGAGAGACTCTGAATTTTAGCTATATACTAAAAGTTTGTGAAATTGCTACAACTTTGCGTATAGAATGAAATTTAAAACATTTCACAAAAGTTGAAAGAAGGAAAGGGACTGGCTGCTGTTCAGGAGAGAGGACAGGATTTCTTCTCACTGAAGAAATAAGCTTGTTTCTCCAAGTCCTCGCACAAATCTAGTAACCTACATGCATTTTTGTAAAAGAATAATAGCCACATTTATATGACTCTTGCACAAGCAGGAAAATATTTCATATCTAGCAGGGAAAACTTCAACATTTAACACACACTGTAGCTGTCATTGGCACTGTACCAGCCATTAGTTTTGCTTCCCTCAGTAATAAAACTTTTTCTATATAGACCTTCTAAAGCCAGTAGAGTCACACCAGCACGTGGTGACTGCAGGTGGTAAATAGGGTCCCCTGCTTCAAACTGGTATCAGTGCCTAATAAATACCTATATATGGGAAGTGAGAGAAAATAAACCCAAATCCCAACTAAAACTTCATTTTTGCACCATAAAATCAACTCTTGTCTGATGGCTCCAGAAAGATACATGTCCTCACAAGCACTGATGAATGGATCCAGCATTGCTTGTCTTGAGGGTTATCCATAGAATCACAGGATGGTTTGGGTTAAAAAGGACCTTAAAGACCGTTTAGTTCCAACACCCTGCCACGGGCAGGTTGCCACCCACTCCACCAGGTTGCTCGGGGCCCCAGCCAACCTGGCCTTGCCCAAGTTGTAAGAAACAACTTCACCACAGAAAAAAAGTCTGAGCAGGATTCCAAGAGCATTTTTTATCCCAAGAACAGCAAAGTCAGTCCAAGGTAGGTACCATAAATCTGTCTCAGGTAGTAACACAGGGAAGGTTCCTCCTGCCTTGTCTCTGGCAGGTTGTACAGGGGCAGAGCAGATGCTGCAGGCAGAGTGGGCAGTGGCAAACAAGATGTGTTGGCGAAGCAATGCTGGCACTGGTCTCATTGTCTCTCTCACTCAGCACAGTTCTCAGCATGGACTATCCTGACAAACACTTGCCAGCAGAGAGAGCTTTTCTCCTCTGCTTGCCAGGGCATTTCTGCAGCACCTCATGTTCCTGGCATCTTCTCCCCAAAGCCTTCCCTGCATGAAAGAGAACAGGTGTGCCCCCTATCCTATTTTGGGTCTAGACATGGCTTCTGAGATCCATTTGTCATGCAGGGAAGACAAGAGCCCTTGCAGGCACTGGGCTGTTCATTAATGTGATAAACAGGGTAGCTCTGCAGGAAGAGTTCTTTCAAAATCTTCAACTTTGCTTTTCTGGAAACTCTTCCCTGTAGGAACAAACTTTTCCAGTTCTGACTGAAAAAAACACCAACCTGTATAGAGACTTTATGAGTGAAAATTTTGGTGTGTTCCTACTGATTTGTCTGTGAGAAGTCCATAGAGGAAATAGCTGGAGGTTCATTCATTAAACAGCTCCAGTTTTAAAAGCTTTTCTACCTCTACATTTTGTATCACAGCTTCACAAATAAACGAGAACCATTTGGCTGCATTTTTTTTCTTGGCAATCTGTTAAATTGGTGATGAAATGGGTCAAAAGGACTTTACCAGAACACTTCATTCATTTTAGAAAAGTACCTTTGATGGAGACACGCAAAGGCAGAAAATCATGTCCTATTGTATTTCTTGCCAAAAATAAAAAATACTGGAAAAATAGCAGTTACATGTCAAAATTTGAGTTGATAAATACTCAGCAGCTATGTAAGTTCGTGTCAAATTACATTTGCATAAGCTCTATTTAAAGCAGCATTTGTTAGATACCTAAATACCCAGGAGAACCCCCTCCCCACCAGAGATCTGCTGATACTGGGGTGTTGCTGCTCTGAGACCAGTTAATGTTTCTGGATGGGCTTCCATACAGCTTATATCCATTGCAAAACCTCTGTGGCCTTGAAAAGATAAATTACATCTTAAGAAGTAAATTCAAATTTGGAACAGGAAAATCTAACTAACTCCTCATCTCTCAGTGATGCCCATGTTGTTACTTCCCCACACCCTGAACTTCCTCCCTTGCCCCACCAGCTGAAAGCCCAGTGAACAGATTTCATTGTCACAACTTCTTAGAAACAATATCAGCCACATTTTACAGAAAGGGAATTAAAGCACTTGGCATTCTAACCCCTTGCTCAAAACATGCTGTCCCAGAGTGATGAGGACCAGATTCACCTGCACCCTCTGGTGTTATTCCTAGACAATGGGCTGGGACAGGCAGCTTTTGTCTTGTACTACATTTTTCTCATGTCCTGATTGATTTTCACAAGATTGCAATGCTGTCCACAAGAAAAAAGGCATGGCTATTTCAAAACCTTTATCCACATTGCTCTTCCCTGCACATCCTCCTTCCACTAATAACCTGGTGCTGCAAATCATCCCTCATTAGAGTGGGCAGGCAGGGCATCTAACACCACAAGCCTGTTCTGCAATGAGCCTGCAGCACGATGAGCACTGAGGTGCAGGGATTTAAACAGCTTTAACATGGCAGCATGATGAAAGAGCAAAAACTCATACTACCAATTCTCACCAGAGTGAAGCCAATATTCATTATCACACATGGGCATGTACCCTGCCAATAGCATCTTGGTATTTTTATCAAGTGATAACAATGTGATTGATTTTTCTAAAATTTGCTGTGCTGGGCACACGAGTGTGGGGCCATGAAAGGTACAATTGCCTGAGCCAGTTTTGATTGACTGTTTAGCCTTGAACCCACTGAACTACTGTTAATTTGGGAACAGGGAAGCGGGTACTCAGTCCAATGGTTTCTATGTGCCTTGGATGGTACCCTGCCACTGGGAGAGAAGTGCTGGTGTAAGGCTCATCCCTCAGATGAGCAGCTGCCCTGGGCACTGCCTGAGCATCTCTGGTCTAATGCCACTATACAGAATCATGGAATGGTTTGGGTGGAAGAGACCTTAAAGACCAATTAGTCCCACCCCCATACCAGAAGTAGGGACACCTTCCAATGGACCAGGTTGCTTGGAAACCCATCCAACCTGGCCTGGAACACTTGCAGGGATGGGGTATCCACAGCTTCTCTGGGCAGCTTTTGCCACTGCCTCACATCTCTCACAGGGAAGTCACCCTTTCTGGTCCAGTTACTCTTGCCGAGGTGTCATATTTACCTGCTTTCAGTCTTTGCTGGAGGGACTTGTGCCCATTTCCCACACTACAGTGCAACCTGGGGTCTCCACAAAGCCAGAGGGGTGCCACTGCCACAGGCTGTGCTGAGGTCTGTACCAAACATCCTGCCCTGCAAGACAGGCTGACCTGAGCCAGAAGAGATGGGGCTCATTTAGAGACTAATGAGAGGTTTGTACATCTGTGATGCTTCTGACATCAGAACAACCAAGTCAATCACCCCACACTTTAAACAAGGACATGGGAATACCAAATCCCACACTGGAGAGGAGGCAAAGACAGGACCAGCAGCATCTTAAGCGCTGTGCTCCAGACTCATCACCAACCCAGAGCTACATCCACCACCACACAAAGTCCATACAGCAGCATCCCAGGCGACATTCAGCCCTGTTAAGTGCAAAGGCCAAATTTTCTCAGCATGCTGAACCCCAGCAGGCTGCAGTGATGGCTGGGCAGGGACCAAGCTGCATCCTGCCCAGCCTGCAGCCCAGGGACACCAACGTGTGCAGTGATGCAGAGCCTCTGAACAGAGGATACTGTGACCACCTCACAAACATTTTATAGAAAGAAGGGGCACTTGAGCTATAAATTAATAAATACAATATTTGCACTGGATTAGGGTGAATTTCTTGACTCTATTCACAAGTTAATCCCTTTCTGCATCCCTACTGTTTGCTCCATTTTATTTGTGGAGAGTAATAGCTTTCATATGACAAAGTGAGAGATGAGCTAACAAAATTACCAAGAAATGACATCTACTGAGCACACTGACCCAACAAGTTACTTATTAACCATGTCAGGAGACCTAAAAATAGCTTTGATTGCATACAAGACTATCTGTGCCATCAATTAGTACAATAAAGGTAACTACTCAAACTAATAACAGCACATTCTCTTAAGTAACAGCAGATCTCAGGCTAATCCACTGTGTTTGGAAGCACCCAGTCAGGAATCTGGGCATTCTGAGACCAATTGTCAAGAGCAGAAACAGATGTAATTATTTAGAATTTATTAAATGCAATACCAATGAAACAGCCCTTTCAAGGGGAATCTCAGCTGCCTTTTCTGCTCAGTCATAACAATATTAAAACAGAATGTCCATATGCCCCTCTCTTACTTGTGGTTCTCATTCTGAGAAAAGGAGATATAACATTTGCATCTTCACTCCAAGCCAGGTTAAGGACACAATGTACAATTCTACACTACTTCAAAAAATCACAATTCATCATGAATTCTGCAATAATTCTAGAAAAAAAAATTGTAGAAGAAATATAATTTAGCCTGGAAATGTGAAGTATAATTTCATTAGAGCTTGTGTCTAACACCTTTGGGTGCAGACAGGTCTAGCAGAACCACCCTGTTGATGTAAGAGCCACTGATGCTGGGAGGCAATCACCCCATGTCCCTAGTCCCTAAAATCATACAATGGAATCATAGAACAATTTGGCCTGGAAGAGACCTTAATGATCACCTAAATCCCCTGCCATAGTCTGGGATTGCCCAAGTGTTAATTTTCAGGGTTATTTTAAATACCTCAGCTGTGATTCAAGACAGGAGGGACAGGCAGGAGAGCCTCAGTCCCCTGGCACAAAGACTGGGGTTCCAAGATCCACCTCCCTTAAATGGCTTATTTTTGGCAGGCTGGATTTGAGCATCTCCCAAGATTCAAAGACATGGGAATACCTGATGGGAAACGATCCACAGGAGGTGATCAACACAGACTGATGCCACCTCCAGATCCTGTTTGCTTCCTGACTTGCCCCAGGCAGCGTGTGGCTCGGTCCATGCCGCACAGGGCTTTCCTAGCACCAGCTTCGCACAGAAACCCCCCTTTAAACTGGGCTCAGCTCTTCACCAAACCAAACGTGCCCCGAGCCGGCAACAGCAACTCAAGTCAAGAGGAAAACAAATTCTACCCAATGGTTTTTGAACAGGCTCTGTGATTACTGAGGAGAGAATCGCTGCTGCCATAGAAACTGCAGCCGCCAGCCCGCTGACCACGGGCTGCTGCAGGGAGACCTGAGGTGTGTCAGGGTCCACATCCCACTGCCCACCACCCCAAACCTGCTGGTAAGGCCACAAAACCAGCAAAAACTGCGAGCCTCTGCTCTCTTTCTGATGTTTTCAAAGCTGATACCTTTCTTGCCAGCAGGCAAGAGCTGGTGGTAAATAGTGTCATCCAAGCCCGGTGACAACTTGCTGTGTATTTTCTTTGTAAAACAAAACCCATTGCAAATTTAGTGCTACTCACCCAGCTCTGCTTAGTCTGGGTGTGGGAAAGGGACCCAGCACCTCTGTACAAACCTTGGGATGGTAACATCACAAGGGAACATCCACAGCTCAAACAGCAAATGCCTAAATCCTCCTTTGCCCTCCATCATCCCTGCAGACATCCATGGCAATAAACCAGGGACCTCTGAAAATAAAAGATCTCTTCAGGTACCAAAGCACTGATTACTATTCTATGGACACATTTAAAAGATTTTGTTAAAGGGTTTGTTTTGGCAAGCACTGTTTAAATAAAAAAGGTCAGCAACCAAGTGAAAAAAATTTAGTGCATTTCTCAAGGCAAGCCCCTATCAGGTTGTAAATGCACTCATTAAAAATACAAACAAATGAAATGTATTTCTGCAGTGATTTGAAGAAGAAAAGCATTAAAAATAAACATTAATGAGTTTGGTAAGAACTGTATGTATATATACTACTTGAATTTTTTATGGTAATTGAATTCATTGCACGTAATTAATAAGGAAGTTACAAACTCTGATATCTCAAATGTTTAATTACTAAGAGGTAACAAATCTAGTGTATTTTTATAAATACCAATCCTTATTTTTTCATGCAAGCTATTTAAAAGAAGTGATTAGAACACCTGACTAGGAGATTTTTCCCATAAACTTATGCTTCAGAAATAACTCAGAATAATTCCAACTGCAAACCAGAAACATCTCAAGGTAAATTCAGGCCTCTCATCCCTGCTCCAGGCTGCACATCAGCAGTGACCTGCCAGAAGGGGCCACACCAACCCAAAGGCCTGTGTTCAATTAAAGTAACTCCTGGTAATATCAGAAAGAATTAAAACATTTATTGGGCATAAATATATTACATATACACTACAGATACAGTTAAGTCTTACATACATAGTGTAGTATTTGCAAAATCTATACATTAAAATTGATATGGCAGTTTTAATATAATGCATATGAAATAGTCTAAAATTTACAATACAAGAAAACTTATGATTATTTTTTTTAAAGTTGAAAAGCTTGGAATGTATGTTCCCATAGTGAGGTAAAAACATTTTTATTTTTTTCAATTTAAAGAACTGTGCAAGGATAAGGTTCATACACATTCAGTTAGGGCACTTCTCAATTGTGACACTGAATACTGAGCTACTGGAGCCAACAAACAGGATTAGAAAACACTTCAAGTTCATAAAGAAAAAGGCAGAACAATATAAAAACATCTCTCTCCTTCCTTAAGGTTTTTAAATATTTAGTGTTTCATTCTACCTTTGTTGTTGATGATGATGATTTCTGTGAGAGCAGAGCACCCAGGGGTTGGATCCAACACCTGCTATTGCTGGATCAGGGGCACGGGGATGTTTGGGAAGAGACAAGGCATCAGCAACAGGAAGGGTTTGACATCTGTGATCCTTTGTCATTAATATATGAATTACAATCATATGACAATCACTATGGCAGAATAGAGAGAGTAAAAAAATGTCAATTAACTTCCTCAGTGCCTGTCCCAACTCCTCCAGCACATGGCCTCCAATAACCTCAGGCCTGGACTGGGTGTTCTGGTTCGTGTGGTTATAAGGGACCAAACAAATTAGCAATGACAGGAACACTTTGAGTGTAACTGTTGCTCTTCCCTACACCTCTGCTCACTGCTTTTAGTATCATATCTATTGTAACCTTTCAAAACTGCTCATCTTAAGGTGGGTTTTTTCTTTTCTTTATTAAAGCAGGGTTGGATTTTTTTTCAGGAAAAAAAAAAAAGGTGTCCAGCTTGGATTTCATAGCAGCACTGCTCAAACAATATTCCAAAAATAAAAAAAAGGGAATCTATTCAAATTTCTGGGTTTCCAAACTAGCAGTCTTTTCATTGTTTTAAAAAATACACTCTTCTCCTCTCCACTGAAAACAGCTGCATATGCTTTGCTCACAAAATACAGATGCAAGGTCACAAAGATTTGTATCACAAATAAATTTAAATAAGATGTAAATAAATTTGACAGGCCATGACTTTGGCAAAAAAACAAAAAAATATATATATTTAGCTCAATGCCATTAGTTTGCAAGGCTAAATTAAACTAATTATAGTCAATAACAAAATACAGAACCATTTCTAATATTTGCTACATCTAGAGAGGCACACAGAATAATTCATTGATCTTAGCACTTTCTTTCCAGAGATGATTATGTTTTTGGATACATGTAAACGTTTGAATCACTGATAATGGGTTTTTTTGGCATTTAATGTACTAGATGCTCCCATCTTCAAAAACACAAGAAAATGTAAGAAGATTAATAATACTAGGAATGCTGCCAGGTAAAAAGTTGACCTAAAGTACAACAGTATAAAACAGACAAAATGTAACATGCTATGGGGCAGGTGGGGAGGGGGATTAGTACATAAGTACACTTTTTATTTTTTATTTTTTTACAATAAATAAAAAGATTGCACTGTAATTGGTATTTAAAGTACTGTATGCAGTATATAGTATAAATAAACCTAGAAACAAAAATAATGTTGTTTTTTCCCCATTACTTTGGTTAAGGGAATATTATGCTAGTACAGGACACTGAATTTTAGACGATGGAGACAGAGCACAAAAAAGCTAGGACAAAAGCAAAACCAAGTAGCAAAAATATACAAAAACAAGAGGCAGGGAAATACACTGTGTCTGTTGCACCCTTTTGGAATCTATTTGCACCTCCAGCTCATTTATGTCCCTGAGGTACTCTCACAATGTTGACTTAATATAAATAACCCAATGACTCAAGAGTTAAAAATCTAGTGTCTCGATGGATTCAAATGTGTCTGGGAAGGGGCAGGCAGGAGGGGGGGACACTGCCATCAGAGCAGGGACCACTCCTCTGCAGGACTCTCATCTCAGTTTTGCCAGGTACCAAGTTAGTTCAATCAGCCCCGTGGTAAGAACAGCATAGACACCCATTTAAGGTACTTAAAATGAACAGATGTGATTTCTGATACCTCCAAGAAAGTTCCATAGAATGGATACCCCTCCAAAAAATAATATTAATTAAAAAAGATCAACTGACAGTAAAGATTGATTCCATTTAGTGTAAATCTCACCTAATTCAGTAGAGGCTGTAAGCTGTCACCAGCTCGAATCATATAAATCAGGCTGAACATAACAGAATAATATCTAATATTAGATTAGGAATAGTTATATACAGTGACGAACAGACAAGTTAAAGCAGCTTTTAAATAGCTGAACATGGGAATAACTAACTATTGCACAATGCCCTCTTATTTAAAATTACTGCTAGGAATCAAAATGGTAAAAAAATCTATAATGCTTCATAATTTATATGCAGTTTGGTTATTTGATTTCTTATACAGGCAGTTTATAGTGTTGTAACTGTAAGAATAACAGATAACTAAAAAGGTTTTTTGACTGCAGGACACCGTTCCAATTTAAATTCACTAAACAGTTAAAATAACAACTTACATTTTATCTTGAAAAATCGGGGCAAATGTAGTGAGTAATTTCAAAGGCAACATTGCTAATACTGGTCAAGGAAAAACTGGTACTTGACTAACACTGTATTCTAGTCTTACCACTATACACTCTCGTGACTAATGTTTAGAAGGAAAAAGAAGAGATAAAAAAGTGACTTATGATTAAAATTTCCTAAATAGTAAGATAAAATAAGAGACTGTACGAACTTCAGTGAAAAAAACCAAAACAACATTGAAAAGGCAAATTGGTGACAATTTTGAAATTGTGAAGGAAAAAAAATAAATTCTTGCTTTTGGTATCTGGTTTGCTTGTTTCTCCAGTTTGACCACTTCCTAGTTCTGAATTTCAAAAAGGTGCATCAAAACACTGATTTATCTTTCTTCAAGCTAGAACTGTAAAAACAAGAGAAGTATATAAAATGTATGGTAGAACAAAAGGATTTCAAAAAAAAAGGAATATCTGAATAAATGTGTGGATTATAATGCGTAGCATTAGTTAAATCTGTATCTCAAACTTCCACTGAATTCTCTACTTCATAAAGAAGTATTGTAATATACAGGCGAATACAATCGACAAAGTCGCAAAGCCGAGAACTATGAGGGCTGCAAACTGTTCATCAGTAGGAACCATGCTCTTCATCTTGGGGTCATCCACGCTTCCCAGTTCTCCTGCAAGCACGATATCGTTTCTCTGGAGCGCAAAGGCAACGGAGGGGCTGAAAGGGCCACTGAGCTCCTGTGAGGTATCCAAGCACCGGCGGCAGACGCAGACGCGAAACCGATAGTCTGTGTTGACTTGAAGGCCTGAGATGTGGAATGTGGTCTCTTCTCCCTTGTACACCTTCAAGACAGAACGGGGAGCCCAGTCAAATACACAGAGCAAGACAAACGCCTCCTTTTGTAGCATCAAGCAACTTAAAAAAGTAGTAAGGGGAGATTTTCGCAAGGATTGGAGCTGGGAAGTTCAGTCAAGTCTGTAAGGAAACACTGGTGGAATTCTCAAGGGAAGGAACTCACTAGGCCAATGCAGGGTTTGGGAAAAAGCAGAGGCATGTGGAAGACTATGTGAGAGACATCAAATCAGGGAGTGTTCAACAAAATTAGTTCACGCAGGGACAGACAACACTTCAGACAATACATCGATCATAAAGACATACTCATCTTTTGTGGGTGTGATAACAAACATATTTCTGTACCCTGAAAATGCGATTGGATGCCTAAAACATGCCTAAGATACAATCACCATGTTTGGCCCCGAAAGGAACAAAATCTACAAGCAAGGCTATTGGAAGTCATTCAGTGTATAATTATAAAATTGCTTGCAAATATTATTTTAATGTATTTTCCGTCACATTCCTCTCAATATACAGCAATCTTGCCAGAAATTACAGTTGCAGTACTGTAGAAATAATAAAATATTATTAAGGTATGAAAAAGCTCCTATTGACTGCATTTCATTTGGTTATCTATTAATCCAAACCCATCACATTTAGGTTAATCAAACTTGGGTACTGCATGACCCAGAGCCCAAGTCACAGTATGAGAAAGGAGACAGAGCTGAGCATCTGAGAGTTTTGTAACTTAAATGGAAGAAGACCACTGGAAAAATTCACAAACTCTGAAAACAAATTCTTTCTATAACAGAGGGTTGCTGAAACCAGTATTTTATAAAATGAAAAATGTGTCACAAAATGCCTGTGTCTGCTGGGAAAAAACTACCCTGGACTTCAGATACTTCTTCCTCTGCTCATTTACCACTTCTGTTCTCCTTGTTGCAGGAAGAGAAGGCTGAGAGCATCTCTGCCCTCCCAGAGGCAAGAACTCAGAGGAGGGTAGCAAGTTGGAAATTAGACCCAAACCCACAGAGGACTCCCTGTGTGTTACTCTGGAGTAAGAAACGAGGAGGAAAGAAAAGAGACCTGCTCAGCTAAACACCACTTAAAGAGCTCAGCTCTCCTGCTTGTCCCTGAGAGTCATCCCTTGGTTAAACAGCTGGATGCTGATTTCTTGAGAAGGTCTGAGACAGAAGATTAAGGTTTTTCTTTTGTTTTTACTCTCCCTTCCTTTTAAACTTTCACAGCTTTTCCAAATACAGTTTGAATGATGGTGACTCTGGGTTTCCAGGTTAAACGGAAGTCCTCTAACTGGCTCATGTTTCTTGGCCCCCTGGCACAGATCAAGAAATGACATTTAAACAAATGCTTCTTTCCTCAAGTACCCTGAGCATTTGTGGGAAGTTCCATCTAGGTCAAGTGAGAGGAATACAACAAATTCGTGATTGGCCATACCCTATGCACTGCTGCCTTTTTTGGTGTCTTTGTCGTTCCAACGCCAATGAGATGTGAGACATTAGGTTACAGTAACTGCAGAGAAAACAAAACTGAAAGTGCTGCAGCAGTCCACAGAAATAATGTGGGGGTTGGAACATCTGTTTGCAAAGCACACCTCATCCCAAGAACATCTCTGCCACACCGTTTTTCCAATGGCAACTTCAATTCTAATACCCACCTGTTGGGGGCAACTGTCTTCCACCTACTCCATCACCAGTGCTACACCCTGTAGCTGGTTAACACTTGAGTTTACTCACACATGTAAATGAAAAGTTGCATTTGTTTGGCACTTGTAGGTTCAGGAGTAATTAAAAGAATTACATTTTTTGCCATAGGATTCTTCCATTTGGAGGACGTACCTAACTCCCATTTTTTTGGACTCTGAGACATGCTAACTTGAAGCCCTTAAAAAAGAACTGTAAGCAAGGTATGCTTTCTGGTGCTGCTGCAATTATTAATTTCATTTCAAAAAATATGATCAGAGGAGCTCTGCATGGCTTTGCCACGAATAAAGCTTTGCAATCAATATGACCACTTCTAAACTAAAATAAAAATCCCATGAAATACAAATAATGGTATTTAATTAAAAAAATTTATAATCTTAGCTTCATAATACCAGATACCAGGGATGGGATATATATAACCTGTCTTTGCACTGCAAAAAGCCTTTTCAGTTGATTTTTTTTTGTACTTATTTTGTTCTGTCAATTTGGTGAATACAAATGTAACTGGAGGTCAAGTTTGGCTGAATCAAAGACTTGTATCTTCATTACAGTCTAAGAGGTACAGATGACCAAGTTCACTCAAGCCAGCTACTCAACAGCACTTCTCACAGGAAAAGGCCAGAGAGCCAAGTGAGAGAAGAGTGTATCTTTAAGGAAAGTCTGAAATACAGTTCAAAGTACACAGAATACATGAATTAATATTCACTAAGGATAAAGATAAAACATTTCCCACACTATAACTAATGATGGAAATTGTCCTGCTTTCAGTGGTTTGATGATTATTTACCACCAGTGGGCCTATGCCCTTTCTCAGTACCAAGTACAACATTGTTGGCTTAATTGCCATCCACTTCTGCCAGTGGCTGCAGCAGCACCTTGGAGCCATGGCAGGATTCCCTCAGCACACACACACGTTTGTTTGTGAACACTGTTACACTCTGAATGGATTTCACATACACAACGGAATAAAAAATGGACAGTTGTGAATAAGGTCTTTAAAGCTGCACATTATGCTTTGGTGGCCAGAAAGCCAAAGTGAAGTGGCTACACAATTTATCACTTTCAGCTCCTAAAAACAGCTTTGCTCTTTAGGCACTTGAGAATATAATAAAAATCTGATGAGCTTTTTGCCTGGCTCCCTCAATGAAAATATCATCACAAGTAATAAATTGCTGCTGAAGCCTCTTATGGCATTTGATCCTATTGACCAAGCTCAGAGAATTCCTGTGGGGAAGTATTTCTCAATTTCATTAAATAATTAAATAACCCTGCCTCCATCTTTCTCAAATCATAACAAATGACAGCCACAGTTGCCCTATAAGCAACACACTAGAAAATTTAGTATAATTTTACCTGGTTGTTGCATCCCACTGCGATGAGCAATGCATTTAATTATTAATAAAAGTCTATTTTGCATGGTGATAAGAAGATAAAGAATCTTCTGAATGGTGTGGGTTGGAAGGGGACCTTAAAGTCCACCTTGTTCCAACCCCCCTGCCATGGGCAGGGACACTTTCCACTGGGACAGGTTGCTCCAACCCCCATCCAATATGACCTTCAATTCTTCTAGGGATGGGTTTCAATCTATGTCCACTTGAAAGGTTTAATTCCTCCTAAGTCACCTGACAGATTTCACTCGGGTTTATTATTTTATGCAAGCTCAGGATCAGCTTCACTCACTCCACTGCTGGGATGCTCAAAAGCCCTTCAGACTTGTAGAGACAGCCTTGTCCCCTGACTAGAGAAACAAGAGTCCCTCAGAGCACCTGCTGTGAGGTCATCTGCACTGAAAACTACACAAAATTAGCACTAGGAGGCAGAGGCAATACTCCATGCAAGTAACACTAAATGACAACAAGGTACTATGCAAGTCTGTTGTATTTTGGCATACAGACCACCCAAGTGCCTTTGACTTGCTATTGAAAATGGAAAGTAAACCCAATTTTTTGTTGAGTAGAGCTTTAAACAACTTAACAGATCACTAAGGTGTTTCAGAGATTGTCTACAGGGTCTCATTAAAAACGGTAATTCAAGTGAGAGCTCAATAAGACTGACGGGGCTCTCCTGGTGCAGACCTGAGCAGGCTTCCCACTGCACTGCTGGGGGACTTTGACACATCCTGTCCGTACCTTCACTTCTTTTGGAAAGCATTTGGGGACAGTATTCTCCCAGAAGACATGTGGCAGAAGCTGATGAACCACCACTGCCTCCAAAAACTTGGAAATTTCAAAGGTGTAACATTTTGCCTCACTGGCAAACAATTTAAGGATAAAGAAGCTTTAAAAAGCTCAGCTCTCATTTCCAAAGGTCAGTTCTTATGGAGAGCTGGTTCCTGGGTGATTCCAGACCCAGAGCTGCTCGACTGGGAAACTAAACCTTGGGCTGGTGAACGTTACAAGCATTATCCCAAGCTCCAGCTCCTGGAAGTGCTGAACAGCCCAGCTCACTCCCTCAACTCCAGATTAAAACTATGCAGACCTGGAGACAATTTAACACACTTGGAAGCTAAATTCTGACTAAGTAAGCTTTGCTAGATAAAAGTGCAAGAAACAGAAAAACAAACCCAGGCCACTGATTCCTGGAATCTGAAGTGGTTTACATCCTGATTCATAAATAAACAAGGAAGATTTGATTTCCTAAGAAGAACTGTTGAATGCCATTGCTTTTTTTAAATTATCTGAACGGATAAAGCGCACAAATATATAAAAAGGAACACATCACATGAGAAACAGGAAAAGGAGTAGTTAGTATTTTTTTAAATACACTTTTCAGGGAGCTAAAATGTTATCTGTTTAGCTCTGTCAATCCAGTTCTTCAGACAATTCTCAGCTGAGAAATATTTACAAATAATGTTCTCCCAAGGGAAGGGAGGGATGACTAAAGTCCCAGTTGGAAAAAAAAAAAGGGACTTTGAGTACTTGGGCATCACCTCTGCAAGGTCAAAAAGCAGCTTTTGGCCTCTGGAGGGCTGCAAACATTGGGGTACAGGGCAAGTGGTCTAGAGAGAAACTACAGCTTTATTCAAAAGTATGTCAGTGGGTAATGTGGCAGGGGAAGGAATAGCTTCCTTTCATTCCTTTATTTCCATTAATAGCCTGAAAATCTACAGTATCTTTCATTTGTGCAATCCTTCAAAACAATTTGCAAAACGTTTCTAATATAATATGCCCTTTGAGTAATATATATGCAAAATATATATGTCACTTGCAGGGAACAAAATATATTTAAAAATAAATTTAGGACTTGTACTTCAAAGGTAATTAACATATCACTAACATTAATGGACATATCAATCACACTACTTCACAGTTAAATAGTAGCAGGTGATCACTGGTATACCACAGAGGTAAAATGAAATGTATTAGCCAGAAAATCACTCAAAGGTATTTCTACATTTTATCTCCTCTTCAAGTAACAGGAGCTCAGAATGTGCTCACAGCCTCTGCAGCTGAGCTCAGTGATGTGCCCCAGTGCTGACATGACTCCCACATTTGTGACACTCCAATGGGCAAAACTGATTTCTGAGAAGGTGAAACAGTGAAACTCTCCCCCTTGTCCATGGCTGGTCGTCAGCCTGCCCAACTGCACAAGTCCCAGCACCAGCTTTGTGCATCCCAACCAGGAGCTTCTTCCAGTGAGTTACTTGTGACAACTCATGCAAAGACCCCTCATCAGGGTCACACCTCACGACAAATTAAGACCTTCAACATAAAAAGACCCTGAAAGTACTTTCAGTTTCCTTTATTGCTGGGTTTTTTTTCATACCACAAGTTCCTGACTGCACAGATTAAGCCACCACCTACCTTCAAAGAATATGAAGCCATGCCCAGTTCTCTTCAGGGACATTCAGAATATTTTAAACACTGGAACTACATCAGGCAACAGCAAAATGGATCCACTTACCACTGACATTATGAGGCTAGGGCAGTACACTGAGGTTTTATTGCCTATACCAGCATCAAAAACATTTCCTGACAAAAACAAGTTTTGTTTTTGAATCTTTTCCACCCCATGAATTGTCTTGCATTTTTTATGTTATTTTTGATAATTCATTAATTCATGGTAACACTCAAAAACAGACTGAAGAGGAACAAAGACATAGTTGCAAAAAAAAAATGCACTACCTTCTACATATTTTTAAGAGTTTAAGGTTTTGCATATCTCATTCCTTAATTTGGACTCACTTGGAACCGTATGACAATGAAAGAAAGCACAGGGAAAAGACATGGCACATATGAAGTGCTGTAGAAATCACACAGTCAGAGGTGTGACAGAGGAAACAAAAGATCTAGCTGTGAATGAGCTGTTCTGAAATGGTGCTCTGGGGAAGTGTCCACTTGTGATCTCTAATCAGGACAGGCAATAAAAGAAGGATGAGCTGTACTTCATTCCATTTGTTTCCACAGAGCCAGAAAGGATATACAGCAGTTACACATCCCTGCATTGAAACCTTAGACAGGAATGGGATGGATGAACAAACCACTTTCAAGTTGTGTACTTGACTGAAATCCTTGATGGATGATCGTAGAATTGTGAAAGAGGAATTAATCTACCTACTTCATCTCATCCTCAGATACTGGCTAACACCAAGAAGCTCAGAAGCAAGCCTGGGTGGACAGAATTGTAACTTCTCAAAGGTTAGTTCAGTTAAAAATTGTGATTAACTACAGAGAGCAAATAACTCCAATAAGATAATGATGTTCTATATATTCCCTTTGGGGAGAAAACAGCCTATTACAGCCTTTAATTTTGACTCAGCCTTTACCAAAGTGCACCTGACACATCACCAAAGGGTGTAATTCAATACAAAGAAGCAGCACAGCAATTTTTCAAAGCCATTTCCATTATGACATCAATTTAGCAATATGAAACCCAGACCATTTCCCTACCTGCTTGTATTCAGACTCTCTTCCAACCAGTACCTGCAGAATATAACCAACAGGATCTCCCTTCATGGGTGGGACCATTTCCCAGGTGATTTCACAGGAGTTTCCTCCCAACTGTGTCACTCGAGGGGCTACAAGAAAATGAAATGTGTTAACACTTAATATGAAGACTGCATTGAAATCTTATTCCTTTTATGACCACTCTAATATGTACCAGAACATTGTAAAAAGGGAACTGTGGGACAAGACAAGGCTAAGTAGCATATAATCTGTTCTGTTTTTATGGAGCCAAAAAATCACATTGCCAACACCACTAGATGAAAAAAGTAAATTTTAAGCCACTCAAAAACCCCCATTTATTTCAGGACAGTCTTGCCTGATTAAGCAGTTCAGGATTCCTATGGTATTAAACAATAACACACATCATCCACAGAAAACTGGGTGAAATGTAGAGCTGATTAACAAGCTCCTAAGTGTATTATAGGACCCAGATCCTTTCTGCAGAAGGGCAGTGAGCTGTTGGATCATCTCTCATCTGTGTGAGCCAGTCGAAAGGGGGAGTGGATGTGATGGAAAACTTTGAACTTTTAAAACTCAATTGCAATGCTATGCACTGATTTCAGAGCAGAAGCCAAGACATAAATTACACAGGCATTCACAAAGGCAGTAATTTTGTGCAGTTCTGAGCAAACACCTGTGTCACTAGAGACACCTGTGCATTCCTCCCATGTCACACGTCACTGAAAGAGAGGAATATCAAACATTTCATTCAGGAAAAATAGAAGGAATAGAAGGGAAGCTGAATCTCTTAACGCAGAAGATTATTAAGTTGAGCCTGCAAAGCAAAAGCACAAGCATAATTTTAAAAACTTGGACTTGTATCTATCTCTGAGAATGACATCCAGATGATCAGACCCACTATTTCTAGCCAGGGTTAGACCAGTGCTTTCAGCAGAACTCCAGAGAAATTCCATTTGTCAGCTGTCACAAGGCTGCTGTCCCTGGGAGAGGATCTCTGATCAGCTGAAAGCAAAAAGATGCCGTACCATGCCCGAGGGCAAGCTCACAGGTTGAGATGAGCAGAGCACTGACAGTGGCAACATGTTTATATGTACAGTTAAGCACCTGCCACTGGAAGGCATCAAAAAACTGCAGCAGCATCCAGGGTCCACCAACCTCTTGGTCAGGCAGAGCAAGCCCAGTACTAAAAAAAGAATGAATAATCTGGGAGAAACAAGAGCTCTAAGCACTCTGTCAGGTGGGTAACATGTGCACGTGCAAGGAAATGAGCTTGTTAAAGGCAATCCAGATCCCCAACCCTACAAAAACAGACAACAGGAGGGTCTATCAAAGAAACAAATGCTGCTGCATACATTACATGAATTTTAGACTGATTTGTTACTACCCAGGAGGAACACATGAATCATATGAGGACCCAAATGTAATCAATATCCATTTACTTCTCTCTGCACATCTGCCAGTGTTGAGAGACTGATAATAGACGCCTTCATCTCAGCTGACAACAACATTCTCAATTATTTGTCTTCCTTCTTCCATCCCTCACCCCAGTACATGTCGCTTTTTGTCTGACACTTGCAAAATACTGTCGTTAACAACAATGCCATTCTAGGGATGGCATCACTAAATGAGTAATTTGTAGACTTTTTAGGAGAACATTTGCTTCTGATACATGACAAACTGCACTAACTTTATCACATAAATTCTTCTGTATTGCTCCATAAGGGAATCAACATCATCATTTTGCCTCAACAGATTTCTCCTTCCTATAGCATCACCTTCCCTCAGCAGTGTTCACTAGCACAGTTTTTGTTGTGCCCTTTTCTCTGTCACAGCCAGTGTTTTGTCAGGTACCCAAGGTCCCAGCCCACACACAGCCTGCTATTTGCACCATATTTTACAGCTTGATATTCAGCTGAGGGCATGAGTCATGTTTAACTGGAACTCAATAGGCAGGGAGGGAGTTCAAAACAAAAACCTAGGTGAGGTGAATTAAATAAAGTGGATTATTTCTCCAACAAAATGAAAGTGTGGCTACAGTGCCAGCATCTCTGTGCTAGTTTTATCCACTCAGTGCTGCAGATGCACTTGCCCACATCAGCCTGGGTCATTCAGCACAAGCTCCATTCTCTTGGCTTGGCAGCACATCTTACATCTGTGTAATGAATGGTGTGTATCAGGGTAGTTCACCACTGGCTAAATACCTTTGCCCTCAATCACAAAGACAGTTTTTGCTTGACAGTGTTGCTTTTCCTGGGAGTGACTCAGAGCAGCTAACCTAGGCAGCAGGGAAACACACCCCAGAGTGTTCTCCCTTCTCTAAATCTTTGGTTAAAAAAGGTGTCAAAATCACCAAAGTCAGATTTTAAATACAGAGCAGCAAACAAAACCTCTCTGACAAACTGACAGTTGCTATTTCTCACAGTAAATGACATGACTTGACAGGGGAGACTTAAGCACCCAGGAAAAAAAGGTGCATCTGACTTCAGCTCAGATGATCTCACAGCCCAGACAGAGAACCCACTGCCTTTGTAAAAGTGCAAAGAAGGGCTAATTTGGCCTAGGACTAAAGGCCTAATTACATGAAATTTTATAATGAAACATCTTTTACTCTGTTTTTCTGTTTTTACTTTTGCTCCTTCCTTCCTCCTCCTCAGAAGGAGCATAATTACGTAGGATAAAATTAACACACAGCATAAGACATTTCATTATAAAACTTCATTTAATTAGGCCTTTAGTTCTCCTAGTGGAACACATGCTGAGTTCTAAATCTGACATTCTATACGTGAAACATCAAAACCCTGAAGTTCTATGTTGGGTATCTCCTACACAACTGAAAACATTAAACTTTACTAAAACTTAAGTTGGTAGGCACACATATATACTATAGCTGTTAGATCCCTGGTACAAGTGCTGCAGTAATCCAGAGCAATCCCCTGGTAAACATAACTGTTAGCAGCAGCATTTTAACAGTTTATGTATAACAGCATTGGTTGACATAACATTTATATTGTTTATGTGATTTTTTGGGGTGATAATTTAACATCACAATTCATAGACATCTACAAGCAGCACAAACTGCTTCTTCACATGTGTTATTACATGCTTATGGTAACCCTTACAAACTCACTGCATACTTACCAATTACATAATTACTTACATGCTACTTACATATATGTAAAAAAATCTACTTCATACCTTTGATTGCAGGTGGGACTGACTTTGTTGTGCAGAAGGTACAGATTTCTGAGAAAGGTCCCTCCCCAGCATCATTTACTGCCTGTATTCTGAATGAGTAGCAAGTGGACTCTGTAAGCCTTTGTATCTTGTATGTATGACTTGGTCCCCTGTAAATTGGGATAAACCTGAAACAATAAAAATGAGAACATGTAGTTATATTGGAGTGACACTAACATACCTGGCTGTTACTTTTATCAGCTCAAAGTATCCACCTTGTGAAAACTGACACCACATCTTCTGCAGAGCTGTTAATGGCATGTATAAAAATGCCACATTATTAACACACTAACAATGATGAGGAGGTTGGGAAAAGCAGAAGGTCCTTGTCCTTATTGTAACTAATATTACCTTGCAAAAAAAATATGAATTATTAGGAAAAACATTTTGTCAATGGATTCCCCACTAGCTAGGAATCAAAAAGGATTCAACCTGTGTTGTGCTGCAATACACTGTGTGTGCTACTGGTTTGAAAGTATGATTAAAATAAGATTAAAATGTTGACTCTCTTATGGATTTGGACTTTATTTGCACATTTAGACACGTATCTTACACTCATCTGTGCCATCTTAAGCCAGAATAATTCAATTTAAAACTACGACATACAGATTGTGTAAAATATCTGTAACATTTTCAGAACTGAGAAGTGTGTAAGAGTTCACAGACAGTCAAACAGCAGAGGCAGAAACAGGTTCAGAGAGAACTGACGGTGGTCTATGAGTGAGAAGGCACAGAGTGTGACTATAATGAGGAGGATATGGAGGATGGAAAAGGATGCCAGCCTAAGAGTGCTGGGCATGCCCATACTGACAGCTCTGCTCAAGAGCAGGCACTAAGGAGTGACTTCCAAAACACTTCCATTGACAAGACTAAACATGAGCACACACAAACTTGTCCAACAGTGTAATACAGGGCAAAATTTAGTCACCTAATCTTACAAAACCAAAAATAAATGTACAGCTGCTAAAGAGAATCTGAATTCTATTTTCTATCACTCTGCTCAGATAAACGGTTTTCACTCACAGTCGTATGCTAGCCAGCAATTTCTAGCTAAGAACCTGACCCCCAGGTGCTGAGCAGAACGGGGGTCAAAGCAAATAACAAGGAAGCACCCAGATGGTGCATCCATCCACTCAGCCTCCAGTGGGAACAACATCTTGCTTGCAGTAGTTCTGAACCTAGAGAACATAAAATTTCTTGCGTAGGATTGTGTCTTTTTTCTATTATTTAGTACACTTATTCAAGTATCTTAACAATTTCAGCAGATTTTAAATCACCAGGAAGCCGAGAGAGATTTGTTTTTGACCTTCCTATCTATGTGGTAGCTTTGTCCTTTGGCTTTGCGTGAGATACACAGTATAACCAATTTGAGCATTTCAAAGAAACTGGGCCTGTCATTAGCTCTCAGGGACAGAAATCAATTTGTATTACATTATGATTGCAATCCATGTAAGTACAAACAGAGATCAAGAATCATCTGTAGTAAAAGGACATATTCTGGTAATTCAAATTGCTGGAAATGTTCTCTGAGGACTAATGACTTACTACCCCCACAGAATTTTACAGAGCTGCACACTTCGATTAGAAATCAAAGATCTAGGTCCACGAGTTTTTGAGGGGAGAGTTTAGAGCCAATTTCCAAAGAAGAAATGGGGTTTTACCTCTATGTTTATACAACTTAAAAACTCCCTGTTATCCCACATTTCTGAGGCTCACATAAGCAACCATGGCACGTTTCAAAACTGACACAAACCTGTTCTCATGGAACAAAATTTCTCGAGATTCACTGTGTGACGAGCAAGGCACACATATTCAGGGGAGCTGTAAGACTCAAGAGGCAAGACTACTCTCCCTCTCCACCTTTTGCAGCTCTATCAGGCAGCTCAGAAAACCACTGCAATACTCTCAGAAGTGCACAGACTTGTCTCCTACCCAAGGGCAACAGAGAGCAAAAAAAGATGCAATTCATGCTTTAAAGTAATGACCTCTTTGTAATCATGCATAGAGTTAAGTAAGCAAGGGAGGATAAATACACTAACAGACAAGCATAGCCTTGACCCAGTTGGGCTTAAGGTATATTCCCAGACAACACCAACAACTTAGTCCTCAAGTTGTATTTTCACCTTTTGGATACAATTTGGGTTTCATCCTCCTGCCATTTGGGAACAGGACTAATACCCCCAGTTCAGATCACACTGATACTTCCACCCAGTACTCATCTCCACTCATTTTCACTTCTCCATCTCAAAAAACATGTGTAAGGAAAGCAAAAACTACATAAAAGCTTGTACCACAAGACTGTTATGGAGCACACTTAACTGAGAATTGAACATCTTTGAAGAAAGAGAGCTTCCAATTTTGGACACAGAAAGGGTGATTACTAAGACAATCAAATTCAACTGCTGTTGGGCTTTACAATGACAGTAACTCTTTGTAATTGTGTTTGAAGATGCAGATCATGATGTAAGACACACAATGAAGATGAAACACCAACATCAAAATACTAGTGATTTTTTGATGATACAGTACAATTTTCCTCATGCCTAAAGCAGGCATTTCATACTCCTCCAGGATTATTTGTTATTTTAAAAGAGAGTGCAGTTAATTGATAATGAGGTGGCAACAGACTTGGAACAATGTATTCTATAATCTTTTTTTTCACTCTCCTGGGCTTTCTGCTGGAGGACCACAATGAACAAGTTGAGTCAATCAGTGTAACTGTGTATTGCATACACTAAAAGTTCCCTAAAGTAAAACAATTTCTTCATGTTATTGCAATTTCATTTTTAAATGTAAAGATACAGATGTAAATCTAAATCTATTTTAAAAATCACATTTAAACATAAGCTTTAGGTACCATTGTCTTCTTGACGAGTCTCATATTGTTCACTGTGCTTCATCCAGGCCTTGTTCCATATATTTTCTTATGAACAAGTCAGCTTTGAGCTTGTTTGCAAGCATTTAATCTCTTATGCTTTTAAAAGCTGACTCAATCAGTGTATGGAAGAGCTCCCATGTATTCTCTCTCTCTCACTCGTTTTCCCAGCTGAATTTAAGAGAGTAGACTACATACCTTAACTGGCACCCCTGGAAAACACTCTCTCTGTGGATTAGTGACATTCTTGATACAGGCTGTATTTTTTTTAAGTTTGCACCATCCATAATTAAATCTGAATTATTCTAATTTACCACGCTGTGGTGTTGCCTCTCCTCTCCACTAAATTAACAGCAGATACTGAAAAAAAAGCAACTTTCTCCAGGGATGGAGACACCCTCCAGAGGCTACTTCTTCCTCATCTCACTCAACTGATCCCAATTCTCCCTTCCCAGACATTCTCAGGTCGGTTATGGATTATTCATTTACCTGCACACAGCAGAGGAGAGAGAACATGATGTCCTACAACAATTGTTAGGGAGACATCACTGCTGTTAGTTTTTCATCAATACCTTTTTATGCTCAGTGAAGATCTTCTTGGAAATGCTTTACATGCTGCAGCTATTTTGTTTCTTCCACTTCAGTCACTTCCAGTCAAGCACAAGTATATGGATGTACTCACCCTACCTCTGCTCATTAGCTCTCATCACATTTTAATCAGCAGGTTGCCTTTTCAAACTTTTGGGGGTTGTTTATATTTTAGTAACCTGTCGGTTCTTACGAGAACTTAATTTGAGAGAAATTCTACCGTACAGCACTAAATAAGATGGCAATCTTAAGCCAAGGTACACAGGCTGAAATATCCATCTGGATGGTTCTGTTACTGCCTCCCAAAAAATGTGGCCATCTGCCACAATTTGGCTGGAGAGAAGTCATTAATACAGCACCGGTCCAACCTGGAGACAAGACCTGAGGCTTCACATCAGCATACAAGGGCAATTTCTAATTAGAACCTAAAGGACAACACCTTCACAACCAACAGCTCTTGTAATATTACTCATGCAACACTGTTATCTGCACATTTACAGCCCCCATCTGCTTTCTTAGACTAGACATCTAATTTGGTTAAAGAACACTATCAAATTCTTACTGATTTATGTGATTTCCTCTCTCTACCAGCAGCTCCTTGTGGGGCACCAAGGAAAGCAAACTTTCAAACCAAACCCATCTAATTCAGAGAAACAGGAGTAAAATCTACAGACATTTTTTTCATTTCTGCTGTATTTTAAAACATTCTGTTCAAAGGGAAAAGCTTCACATCTGCAGCATCCCCACAACCATTCCTGCTTCTATAACCAGTACCAGGCTGACCCAACCCTTTCATCTTTGCAGCACCTTTCCAAGACACTCTCGGCAATCTCCTTGTGCAGTTGGGTGCTGAGGGAAGGCAAACACATGACAAGAGTTCCCCACAAGAGCTTTGTGCTCCCCAAACTTCATCCAATCCTGGCTTCCAGTCCTAAAATGAGATGTGGCCTCTTTTATTTGAAGATCTGCTTTCTAGAATATACCTTTTGGAAAGGTATATATATTATGTATATATGTAATCTATACTGTATGCTCACCACTATTAATAGGGGTTTTATTTCTAGGAAAAATAACAGGACCCAGTGAAGGAGAAAATAATGAAAAAAGTGTAGTTAAAGCAAAATTAAGTGGAGAACAGAAAAAAGCAGGAAAAGAAGTGGTAACAGATGGGAAGAGTTTGGTTTTCTAGCACATCTGCAGGATAGTCAAAAGGTCTATCCAACATTTTGCAGCCAAAAATCGATTTTTATCTGGTTTCTACTACATCATCTTTCATCTGCCGCTGAACTTGAGCTTGTAACCCCTGTTTACAACAGATAGTCACTTGTCACATGTCTGGGATTCTTGAGAATGGAAGTATTTCAGTTTATAGAAGCTCTACCATAGCAAGAAAAATTAGGTTTTTTGGAAGGAGCATCTGGGCACATTCAGGAGGAATGGAAGACAGATGAGCAAAATGTCTGACAGATGATTCCTGTGTGCAGCCACATCTGGGTCCATGGAACAGATAGGGAAGGACAGTAGTGAGCACAACTTAAATGGGAATTAACAGCATCTGAATCGAAGATCAGGGAGAAATTAGGGAGAACATCCAAAGGCCTGTTGAAACTATACAGCTGGGAAAAAGTAGATGATCAGGCACCTACCAACACCCTGGTTTGCAATAGCAATGTGCTAATAATCAACAGTAGGTATAAATAAGAGTGGACTTAAAGCCAAAAGAGAACAAACACAGTTCAGGTGCAGCAAACTAATGTTCTTGCAGCCCTACACGTGTTTATCTTCCTCATGCAGCATTACACCCACTTTCCCAGTATGGCAGCAACTAACAGTGTTTATGGACCTTAAAATGAAATAGGTTCAGCACATCATGTTCACAGCTACTGACGTGACAGCCTCAATAATCTGTTTGGGCAAAGCTTGTGAAGGAAGCCAAGCTCAGGCTCTAGTTCCCCATCAGCAAAGTGAAGTTGGAACCTGAAAATGTGCTCTGGAAAACTGGCCAATGTGATCCTGTTGCACTAAGTGGAACTCCAATTACCACTTTAGAGATTAAACAATCATTAATCAAGGCATTACTTTTCTTATGAGGCTGTTACAGATGTGCAGGAAAATAGCTTTTATTACAATGACAATCTTAGGTCTAGATGCTGGTCTAATTTATTCAGTTTTCCACAAAAAATTTTATTTCTCATCAAAGCCAGGGATTCTTTGTAAATACTTCTGGAATAACATCTAATTCTTACTACATTCCTAACAGCTGAAACATCTCATCTCAAACAATTAATGTGGCTTTCTCACACTTCACTTTGTCTCAGAAGATGATACGCATGCAGTTAACTCATGCCTACTAAAAATGCTGGTTTATCCTGTTTCTAGGAACAAATTTGAAATGCATTAACAAATCAACCTTTTCACACTTGGAAGAGTTCTTCCTCTTCTTTTTCATTTACACAGCCCCTTATTGCAAAGCTCTGAGTATTGGATCAAAATGCTCTTAAAATAAATACCATTAATGTTAATAGCAATACTCATCTACACCATGCAGCAGTGGGAGGACAGGCTACCTGAAAAACTTTTCTGAATGTTAACTTTCTATCTAGCCAGGCTTGCAGACTAAACTGTAGCACACCATCTGTCTTGGTGCTCATTCTTAATTTCCTTTTATCACTGTTTTATCCAATATGAAAATGATTCTTCCTGCAGGTTTTTTGCAAGGATACGTTAACTTACCTAATTTTGTATTTTAATAGAATTTCACAAGCCAGTAGGACTGAAAAATATCAGTAATTGCTGCTAAAATGGGTGTAAATTGTCTTGATCAAATCATGAGTGTAAACAATTTTTTAATTAGACTGCCTGAAACCTGCAGTAACCAGGGAATGATTATGCCAATCATTGGGCAAAGGAAGCACATTTAGCAACTGATGTCTCTGTGTTTCTATTCTACCTTCCTTCATTTGAATGCAGAACAAACATATGTGTCAAGGTTTGTACGTTCAACCGCATCCCAACACATGGAGACACCACTTGGCACTATCATTCTGCAAAGGCTCACACCCAACCACAGATATTCCACTTCTCCAGCCAGGGAAGCTGCACTGGACACTGTGACAGATGATCTTCATTTCATTTGTGTGTTCTCTGCTCTTTGTTGTACTTTTTAAAGGAGCAACCAGATCACAAAAATTGTGCTGGCAGAAGGGGAAACAGTTTATTTTCCTATAGAAAATTTCAACATGTTTGGAGAGAAAAGGTTTCCAGTACCATAGAGTGAAAACAATGGAAGTGTGGGAGAATTATAAAGGATTCTTCAATGATTTATATATTTAGTTTTCTTCTTAGCCAGCCTTACCAATGATTCTCTCTTAAAATGTAATTATATCATATTTATTTGGATTCTGTACACACACAAAAATCACAGAATTTACTTACCTCAACTGCAACACACAGCTGTGTAAAAGAAACACAAGCAACTGATAAATGACTCACTAAGAATGTGCTTTCTGATTCCCTTTCAGACTCAATATCGGTAAGCATTTTAAGACACTAAGAGGCGTAATTAGTTGTAGGAACAACTAAAGACTAATTACCAGTACAGAAGACAAACCCCAAAAAACAGTTATTAGGTTCATTTGTTCTACAGAGAGAAAAAATCCGTAGTATTCTGGAAAATAGTGCACTTGGTTTTACATTATTTTCTTGACGTTGCCACAATTAGGAAATGAACTCACAACTGATAGTTTATTTAAAAGAAAAGAATTTCATAGTTCTCTTTACATAAAGGTCACTTACTCTCAACTAATGTTCTCATGTACTGAGCTTTCTAGAAACAGATTTTTCTTTATTTCTACTCAATGCTACACATAATTGAAAGGACAAGTGATGTTAATTTGATCTTCCTAAATGTCACCCACTGAAGAGCTAACAAGAGCTAAAGCAGGTACATTTCTGATGTGCACACCTCTTCAAGCCCTTACATTAATCAGTAAGTGGCAGAAGATTTCCAAGTATTTTGCTTCACAGGTCTTGCAATCAATAAAACATTTGGTCTCCAACAACTGGCCTGTTATACCTCATTACAGCATAGAAAATTTAAAAACAATTCTTAATGACCAGGACACTCTGAAGAGCACTGGCTGATTATCATTATGTAAAACCAGAGCTGAAGCTTTAACAAAAGGCCATTAAAGCTACTGGGTTAGAATGGGACCAATGATTTTTTTTTTTCTTTAAAAGAATTTGCTCATCTTTATATTTCTGGTTGTGGAAATGCTTCAGCAGCATTTTGAAGGCAACTCCTACTGCAAACCAAAGAGGGGACAATTGTAATATTGAGTTGATGGATTTCAATACAAAACTGTTATCAGCAATTCCAGATGTCTCAAGGAATGCAGTAACAATGTCCTCTGAAAGACAAAGGATATGACAGAGGTCAATTCTGAGTTATCCATGCTTACACCACACCCTCTTCTCCTGAGCCAAGTACCATCTCTTCCCCTGAAAGACTCCATAAGATCCTTCTAGGTCATTTATTCTGTGTCATTTGTTCATCAGAGACAGGCTTCCTAGAGCAGTGGTTGATGCCTCAGGCCTGTCAGTATTCCAGAGGCATCTGGACAATGCCCTCAACACTTCAACTTGACCAGCCCCGAGTTGGCCAGGCAGTCAGACTGGATGATTATAGATCCCTTCCAACTAAAATCTTCTATTCTACTTAATTATTCCCTTAGATGTCCACAGCTTACTGGCATTAGCCTGTACAATTGAAGAGGCCAGTGATGCTCAAAGAACAATATTCCAGTATTTTCCAAAAGCACACATGAGTGAGCAACCCCTTGGTCACAACAGGGTTTATTTAATGGGAACAGTCTCAAAGAGGACTCCTACCTCTGTTAACTAACTGCTGCTTCTACCAATTCATGTGTGGGCTGTCATTCTCTGCTCATTAGGAATGACAGCTCTCCCCAATGTACAAAACTGCACTGTTTCATCCTTTCAGGAACAACTCTCACTGTGATCAATGCTCACAATGGAGAGCAAAAAGGGACTGTCAGAGAGGGAACAAAGAAATAGATCTTATTGCCAGGACCTGCCAGCTCCAACTGTTCTCAAACACAGCAGTGCGCTGATCCCATTCCTCTGCCGTGCCCATGCTGGGATGCACTTCATCAGCTACAGACCTTTGGGATCTGGGCTCTGGCTCATCTCAGGAATTATCTGAGCTAATTGCTGTAAACCCAACCACCAGAGGAAGTCATTTTATGCAAGGACTCTGTTCAAGTAGGAGGAGACAGCACAATGCTGATGAGCAGTTTCTCTGCATCTCTAGGAACTCATGTGGACTATAAGCCAAATTAAAAGCTAAGAAGAAAGCTAGCAGAGTATCAAGTTCAAATTCCTCCTAATTAACAACTCTTACAACACCATTAGCAGTGGGAAAAGTTTCTGCAAAAGCAAAGGATCATGCTAAAGCCTTGTGCAAAAGCTAAGGGGAAAAAAAGCTGCCAGGTAAACACAGTGTTATGTAAAAGTAAGCTTACTATCTTCTCTAATACAGAAATAAGTTTAAAACAATTTACAATTCTTCACCATCCTACCTGCAATGCTACATCAAAGCAAAGCAGCCTACTGGATGTGTCCAGCTGACTGGATCCCACGCTGCTGCAGGTGATGGGCTCCTGCCAAGCATCACTGCATTCTGAGGGAACTGATTTTACCAGTCAGATTTTCAAATGGGCATTTGCATTCATTGGACACTTCTCAGTATTAATACAGGGGAGCCCATACCTTCTCTGCATCAGTACAGTTGAGATATTGGGAGGTATTAAGGCATTATTCATGTTGGCTTTATTACTTAAAATTAAAGATTTTGGGCCAGATCTTCAGCTGACTTAAACTCAGCACAGCTCTATTTAAATTAGAGGAATTGTGCTAATTTACATCAAATTATGATCTGTACTGAAGGCCTCTAAGGATTATCTACTTGATAAGTCAGTTATTTTACCTAATTGAAGTAGCTGAGATGTTTCTTAGTAAATTATGAGCCATCTATGATATTTATTCATTGAAGAGTTCAGGCAATACTTGCATATTATCTTTCTTTCCTTCCATTTTTTTAACGGAATATATTTCATTAAAACTTTGGAGCTACATAAGATCTTCCCATCCCAAGTTTTCATGGGAAAATAGTTTTTGCTTAGCATTGTTTAATTTAAACACAGATTTTTGTGTTTCTTGCACACCTTACTTCAAAATTATCGTGTAGCTACCAAGCCAATGCCAAGCTCCTATTTGCTAATGCCCCAAAACCATTATAGTTATAAAACCCTGACCATCATGTTGCCAAAAACCCAATTTTTCTGCTTAGTTTTGCCTTTCCTAGACCTCTGATTTGTAACTTTCTGTTCAATGATACACACAGCACATTGGGTGCACTATTTTGTATGTTTGTAGGCATGAAGGAAAACATTATTTTTATTACCTTGATTCACAAGTGCATTATAATAAACAAGACTTCTTTTTCATTAACACAAAGGAAAGGCTAATCTCTCTTACCTTTTATTTCTGTCTTCTATCTGCAAGATATAGACCATGTCATCAGTAACATGAAGCTTGGAGCTGCTGTCTCCCCACTTCAGCTTCAGGCTCTGAGGCCCTGCTGCAGCACACTCTAACCGTGGAGGTAAGGGTGGTAAAGGCCTGGTTTTTGCTTTAATAAAGTGGCTAAAAGGTCCAGCTCCAATTTCATTGACAGCCTGGATCCTGATCCTAAAGCAAACAACAAAAAGATAAGTGTTAAATAAATAAGTGCTTTCACGAGATTCTTGGTATAAAAATGTCTCGAGAAACAAGAGAGCCTTCTGGATCTGACTGCTCCATCCCTGCCAGTGCCTGCTCCCAGCAGTGCTCTGCTCTGGCAAACTGGAAGGCTCTGCAAACACAAGTATCATCCTCTGTATATTGCAAAAGCTGCAGTGAAGATGGCAAGAGATGCAGTAAGACAGAGGGGGAAAATTTGGGTCAACAACGTCAGCGCCTGGTGTCAGTCCCTTCAGCCACATGAACAAGGGACAGCAGCACAGAACATGTGCAGCCTGGGAAATATGAAACGTGTAAGCATGAATAAATAAAAAGCAAGGTGTGTTGTTGTTGTCTAACAAAGATCATGGACTAAAGTGAAATTGTTCAGTGAAAGCATTGGTGTCACTGCCATGAAACCCATGTCCATATCATCAAACATCCCTGAAGAAGCAAAGAGCAGCACTATTTCAGTGTGTGCAGTGTCTCACAAAGCACACCACTTAATTACAGGAAACTCTGTTGGGAAGAGTTAATGGAGATGGTTAAATCCACGAAGCTCCTACACTCTCACACAAGCTGCAGAAATATTAACTGTCAGTGAACTATCTATTAGATCAAATAAAGGCTGGACTCAAGTCTCTCTCACAAGATGCACAAAAGCCCTCAAGCCACTTGAGATGTATTATGGACATCTAGACAAAAAGCAGACACCTGCCTGGTCACAGAAGCTTTAATTGGGAAATACTCCTATGATTGAGCTAGTCTTCTAAATTATATTTCTTTCTTAAGGTAACTCCTGCTTTCTGCTTTTTCACTTTCTCTTATCTGTCTGCATCTTAGTCTAATAACTTGAACACTGAGAAACTGCTTAAAGAGCTCAACGAGGAGTAGCAATCCTTGACATCAATAACATCATAACAAAAATGGGAATTATGCATTTCAGAAGAGCTTGGAGGACTGTGTAAATCACAGTGTCAGGCTTGTTTCAGGCTCATTTCAGATGAGCCTGAAAGATTTCAAAAGTTTTGTTAAAAATGAAGTGAAAATAAGAGAAAATAGGATGTGCAAACTAGTTGATTTCTTTAAGATAGTTCAGCCTGGTTTTGATAGCTGAACAGATGCCATTTACTTTGGAAATCCTGTGCACAGCATCCTCATCATTTCTCATGGGAAAAGACTGTAGTAACTGTTGCTTCTCAAAAATACCAGCCACCAAGAACCCTCAAGTCCATGGGGAAGGTAGAAGGGAGAGACAAAGAGCAGAACCTGTCATACTACTCTGACTGCCTGATTCAGGGAAAGCAGGTGACAAATAAAACTGTTGTTGCTTGGCAGAGCTACTTATTTTGACTCAAGGACATAAAGTGATGGAGTTCACATAAGCAATGTATGAAGAATTACTTTGCTTTCAACAGCAAGTTTTCAGCACTACCATTAGAAAAAGAATATGTAGAGTTAAAGGAACAGGGGGGAAAAAACCTCCAGAGAACAATATTCCTCATTAAAGAAACCCATGAAACGATATTTTCTGCAATTTTAAGAACATAAAGGGTTAAACTCTTAGTAAACATATTGCAAAATAATACAGCCCTACCTACTGAGGCAGCTAAAGCAACTGCACAGTGTGAGAATGCACTGTGATTACACAGACGTGTGTAAATGTGTGGTTAAACCTTTACTTATTGACCCAGCCATTAACGGGGCAAAGTATTGACTGGCAGTTTCCTTTTAGCCTTTCTTTCAGCTTCAGGAAATGCATCCTGACCACCTTACACCACTTCATAATGGTGATTTCATCCTCCTCCTCCTCCCTAAGGATGGATGGTACAAAGAAAGATCTAGTGGGAGCCTCCTCTTCAACTGCTGCATACAAGCATTTGACATCAAAAGAATAAAAGGCTTTTCTAGTATCTGAAGAAGTGTAATTATTAAAGGCATTGATCTTATTTCATATTAAGTTATTGGTTTGGTTTAGATTGAAGAGTCATTACATCAGTGTTTAATGGTTTTTCTATTAACAAAAATAACGTGCAAAGTGTCTGAATTTCCACTGAATTCTGGCAACCTATTCATTAGCATATGAACAGAAGCAGTGACAGTTACATTGCAAAATGCTACTACTTATTTTGTAGATTTATTATAGCAACATGCTCTGGAGTACACAGACTTTTCTGCCTGTGTTTTATCTGGTATTATTTAAAGTCTCACTAACAAAAAAGCTTCTCCTGTCCTCAAGCATTGCAGCCTTAGCTCATTTCCAAATGGCAGCTACAACACCTGAAAACAAGCAGTAACTGAAATGATTCTCAGTCAAATACCACTTTCTTAAGCAGAAGCAGACAGATGTGCTTTTTAGGTATGTGCACGAATATACATCTGCATTTACTTGTCTACCTTTTGTCAGGTATTTGCACAAGGTAAAAATGTGTCTTTTCCTCTTCCCTCTTGTTGCTGTTTTCCTCTGCTGCAGTGTTCTTGCTCCTCACTTCTGACACACAAATATGCCCACACACTCCTTCCTTCCAGTTTTGGAGCATAGCAACACTAATGGAGAATCTTTATTTTAAGTCTTAAGACAGCCATCTTTCCCAAGGAATTATGATACTGGGAAAGCAAGAATTTATTTATTTGACTCTAACATGGCTGATGTGGCTACTCTTTTCTGTTGATTGCACCAACATAAACCTCTGTAAATTGCCATTATCATTCCCAGGGCCTGAGGTTCATCAGACACACAAAACCAACTCATTTTGCCTTCCTGTGCATGTGGCAGTGCAACCTAAACCCAGCTGTCACCTCCCTCTGAACCACTGTCTCCTCAATGGATATCATACCTTGCAAATGCCCACAGGGAAGGGGAAGAGGAAGAAGGGAAAAAGGATGGGGAGAAAGGAGGACCACGTGGAGAAGGAGGGAGAGCAGATGGTGGTGGAATAACACCTTGGACTGCACCATCTCTGCTCCAGCTCAGGTGCTTTCTCATGTCCCTGCCCCAGCCTGAGACACTGAGCTCTTCCAGCTGGGTGGCACAGCCAAGGTGGGCAAGAGAACTTCCACAGTTAAGTGGAAACCAATTAGTGTTTACAGAGCTGATACTGGGGAAAAATCAACTCTGTTTTCATGTAGAAGTACTTTATAGGCATATAGATATATTTGCAATAAAATCACTTCCTGAATTCCTTTCAACTTTTTCACTAATGGTTTTAAGTGAAAATACCCCAAACATCCTCTTGGAAATAGTTTAACAATCTGACAATCACAATTTGAAAATAAGCTTTTTGAAACAGTAAAGACTATATTTAGGAATAGTGCCTAATCCTGCAGACCCTGGACAACTAATATTTGTATCCATTCTTACATTTTCCCACTGCAACTTTTAAACATTTAGAAAAAAATATAAATCAGACTAAGCAAATTTAGAAACCATGAAATGATCTTTAACAGACCATTCTCTCTTGTAAGTTCTTGACCCAGGAAAATAAACACACTAAACAGGATGCTATTTTCAGATTGGTCACAAAATCATATTCCAACAACCTGAAAAATCAACTTCTGAATTAATTTTAGAGTGAGATGACTTTGATTCCCTAGTTCCCATAAGTGGAATGGCTCTAGTTGCAATACATGTGCCTATGGAAACTCGTGGGTGTTAAAATGCCACGGATTTCCAAAGTGAGGGGAAGCAGCTCCACCAGCAGCAGCAGCCTGGGCATGATGGACAGCAACCACACACAGTCTCACAGATCCCCACCCAGACTGTGCTCTCATTGGGCTGGAACAAGACTTAGTTTTACACTGTGAGACATTTTGTTTTAAAACCCACTTAAATATTGCTAATTTAAGCATCCACATGCATTCTTCTATCTTTCCCTTGATACGGTTTAAAAATTAAAAATATTTAGAACATTTATTCCTAAAGCAAATTAAAACCAAGTGTTGCTATTAAAATTCAATTATGCTACTATGTATTTCTGTACACTGTGTAGCTTCAGAAGAAGCAGTCTTAAAAATTGGAAGTTTTTTTACAACAGTAGAACATAATTATCTATGGAATGTGTTGAGTAAACCTTGGGAACAGAGTGTAACAGAAAACTTGTATTTCGATGACTGTTGAATACTTATTTATTGTGGAATATTATTAATTCACTCCTAGTTACATCAGTTCAAGGAAAACCAGTCCAAGTATATTACTCTATAATCTGAGTTTCCAGAGCTTCATGGCTATGCCAATAAATCAAAAAGACTGCAGAATTCAGACATATTTCTGCAGCTGCTCAGCAGCCAGGATGTTTACACAGTGCTTTGGGGAGGCATCTGCAGTTCACAGCAGGAGAGCTGGGCTGTGCCTGATGCTGGATAAAGCCCTTTGGATCAGCCCTATGATGGCCATCACCAGTATGACAGAGGCACGCCCCAGTTCCTCCTGCCCCAGATGTATTTTGGGATGTAAATCCTTACAGCCTGCTGGCTGAGTTTGCCACTACGACACATAAACCATCCATCTTGTCAGCTTTGAGCCCATCTCTGCCAAGAACCTGAAGTCTGCTTGGTGTGTACTTGGGCTGGTCCTGTATGTGGCCATTCCCACACAAGCTGGAAGCAGCAAAGCAGCACCAGACCTAAGCTAACAGGTCCAAGGGAGTGGACACATGTAGACAGGCTGTTAGAATCATCCTGCTATCCAAAGCAATGTTCCTTTCCAATTCTGGACTTGGTGGATTCCTAATAACCAAAGTTTGCTTTCAATTTCAGGCTCCCACAACCAAAAACATTGAGAGTGGAACTACAGTGAAGATAAAATGTATAAACCCTTTGCTGATTTACTTAAAATTCTGCTGAACTTCAGCAAGAGAGTTCAAGAGTCTGAAACCCAGTAGTTGTTCATTTGTTTAGTCTGGGAAAAACACATTCAGTGCTTTTAAACACAGCAAGGAATAAACACTTGCAAAGGAGAAGAGCTAATTGTGTTAAACAAAATTGACACAAAAAGAGAAACCATCGGTGAAGAAATCTAGAGAATGAGATCAGTGATGTTCTCAAACATTCTCCCGATTAAAAGAGGGAGGGCAGAAAACCCCCACCTTTTAGCACACAGTCGATAAACATGTTTCTTATGGGTACATTTATCAGGGCATAGATGTTTCCTGATCAAAGAGAGGTGCTAAGGTATTCTTGAAGCAGAAATATCAATAAGTTAATGATCAACAGCAAAACCACTTTGGCATATCTATTTTGATTAGCAGAAAAATACTTGGAACTATAGATCAGGTGCATCTGCAATTCAACTGCAGTCACTTGTCTTCCCTGACTGCAATAAAATACAAGATTTCTTTATCTCATTTTATTCAAGAAGAGAGCTTTCCTGTAATGTTACTTCTGATCAGTCATCCATCAGCTTGTGCTCCTCAGTGTTTTTCTTTCGTAAGAACTTAAGTCTTAAAACATACTATAAAAATATTTAGAATAGTTGCAGTTAATGCTTGTGGCTTCACCTATTGCACTGGGATCAGAGACCTGCAAACTTCCTGACTAAAATTGTGTGATTCAATATGGTGCTTTTTACAGAATAATGAAATAAGAATGCAAAAAAAAAAATAAAATTCCAATCTTCATCTCCAGACTTTGAAGACAATGACATTTCTCTAAAGGAAGCTGTAGGCAACCAAGAACCAGCTGAAGAAGAGACTGAAGAAGACTTTGGTGAAGAATTTCAATGGTTCATTCTGGTTGTCTTGACTGACTTGCTCGAAGTTCCCATTTCAGCTGTTCTGACTCTTAGTTGAACAAATATATTGAGGAGAAACCAAGCACTATGAGACTTCCCAAAAACAATGCAGCTCCACAGCTGGGTGGCCAATCCATAGACAACCTTTTATGAATGATCTGTGAGCAAGCCCTGTATGCTCCTCACTTTAACTAATTTCTAGTGTATGTATTTGCATACTTGCTACAGTAAGTTCTCTTTTTTTGAGTGCTGGATAAAATTTGAATTATGCACTTTTTATTTAAATGCTGCAAGACCTGTAAGATAGTGACCTTGAATAAAAACAAACCAAAAAATTACAGCAGGTCTGTGCCACATCTAATTTTAGAACTGTGTGATCAGATTTCAGTCTTTATTAGAACAGTACTTTAAATAGAAATTTTTTTGTCACTTCTTTTTTTGTCACTTCTGCTATATTTGCTGTTCATTACCTGCATGGAACCATTTTTCTTTTTTAATTAACAATTAGGCAGAAAACATATAAGCCTGAATATTAAAATAATACAATTTCGGCAATGTAACCTAGCCATTTGGACTCTGAAGCAATATAAAGAAATTGGTTTTAAATTCAGATTATCTTTTAATTAATCTCCACATACAAGAAACAAAAAGTACCTGTAGCTATACAAATAAAAGTTCATTGTATGCAAACTGCTAACCCTGCACAGGGATCAATACAGTTAATAATTTAAACCCCTGGAATAGTACTGCTAAGCAGATGAAAAAAGCATGATATGTTGCACTGAAACTTTAGTCATGTCTCATTTTCTAAAAATTTATTTCTTTATTATTTATAAATTAATTATTACCTGTGTAACCTTACCTTAGCAGAACAACTTAAAAAGGAGAGGTGAGAGATAATGCAGGGAGAGGAGAAAGAGGAGAAAATAGTATCTGAACATGAACTACCAAAATAAAGGAATTACTGCAGACTTCTGTACTCCCCAGGTTGGTTGGTTGGGTTGTTGGTTTGCATTTCTTTTTTTTAGTTCACTCTACATGGCATAAACATTTCCTATGTAAAATTAGGCTGTGTGCTCTCCTCCCTGGAGCTCTGTCAACACCAAAGCTCCACTCACCGGTATGAGGTTTCGGGAAGCAAATCACTGATAACGTAACTCGTCACGTTTCCCACTGGAATGCTGATGTCACCCAGGTCAATGTTGTAGGATGTAATCTCAGCCCCATTATTGCATGGCTCTTCCCAGTTCAGTACAAGGCACACAGAGGGTGAGAGCTGACAGGCATCCACGTGCTCATCCTCCAGCACGGAGAGGATGGAGACGGCATCAGGCACAGACGCAGGGATTCTGCAGGTCACCAGGTCACTGTAGGGTCCAGCTCCAGCCTGGTTAATTGCCTGTGTGTGTCAAAAAACCAAGAAAATTTACAGGAGAAATATCCTCTTTCACTTGTGTATCAAGTTTCATAATAATGTGCAGCCTGGAAGAGCTGCATGAATTCTTCAGAGGATATGCACTGCTGGCTTCTTCCCTAAAGCATGACTCACACCACCTCTCCCTATATTAGGGAATTAGTATCTTTCTTTGTCATTCAGGAGTGTCTCTCAGAAAAATTGGAGAGTATTTTTCTTTCCCCTAATAGATATTTAATTAAACTTAACAGTAATCTTTTTATCAGGTGGAAACTTTGGCTAGAAAGGGAAAATGTCATAGTCATGACATTGTCAGTGACAGGTGACACCAGGTTGCTCATCAAACTGGCTACCCAAAATCGTTGCGCCATCTTGTACAAAATCCCCATTGTCCTGCAGGGTGCATTGTCAGATGCCTTATGCAAGCAGAGTACCTCTAGAGATAAGGGGTATTTGGCTTGTTGAGGACTACCCTGGTTCTTGACCAGGAGAATGGACAGCTAATTTCACACTAAAACGTTTCTGATATAAGAATATAGGAACTCACCATGGCATTAAGTCACACTTCCCCAGAATCATACAATCATTAAAGTTGGAAAAGTCACAAGTCACTAACAAACCACAACTAAAGCACACAGCTCAGTATCTTCCACCAGAGAGGAGAGCAACCAATTATGAAGCTTCTCATCTTAACTCATAGATTCAGAATCCCAGTGGAAACCAACTTCCAAAATCTGGACTGTTTCTGCTCATAAATTCCAGAGGCTGTTGTCTTTGCAAGTTCAACATTACACAGTTGTACACTCTGGGGTTTTATCAGCTCATGCTCAGCCAGTGGCAAAAGCTGCACACACTGCACTGGAATTGCCTAGGAAATGACACCTCAGGATTATTATAAGCTCCTGTGCACACAATCACAGGACCATCCAGGCTGGAAGGGGCCATGAGACACATCTAGTCCAACTTGCTACTCCAAGGAGGATCAATACTGAATACTGATCATGTTGCTCAGATTTTTGTCCAGTTGGATCTTGAAAGATTCCAAGGATGGAGATTGCACAGGCCCTCTGAACCACTGTTACACTCCTGAATTGCCTGGATAGTGATAACTTGTTTCTTTATATTTTATCTGAACATCTCTGTTTCAATCTCTGCCTGGAGCAACACTGGATGCAGTACTCCAGGTTCTGATGAATGGCACATAATAGGCAATACCATCTTCCCTGGATTTGCTGGCTGGGCTCCTCCTGACATCTAGCCCAGCATCCTGCCAGCACACAAGGTAAAAGGAGAACCTACAGCATATAATGGTAGAGGAGGAGCTATAGGAGGTCCAGAAGGCACAGACATACAAAAACCAGCCTTGACCCTGCCCACCAACCTCCACCATCCACATTTTCGTTACCTTTGGAAAAATTAGCCCAGAGTCTCCTATCAGACTACAAGCAATTAAAAAACCCAGTCTTACAATGCTGCCAGTAGAACTGTGATGGCAATGAAACGACATGTCAAACAATTGTTTGATTTCTTATCTGTGCCTAACTGCAGTGAATAACTCATTTCTGCTATGCATAATACAAACACAAAGCCGAGTTCTGTTTTTCCAGGAGGCGTTTTGTTCAATTGAAGAAAAGAGATAATAAAGTTAGATTTGCCAGCCTTTAAAAAGCCCTTCAAAACAAATCCTGCTCCGGGGAAATCTTCTATTCGGTAAAGCGCTCCTGGAGCTGTTAAAAGTGAGCCTTGTTTTGTGCTCTGCCAATGATATGATTTGTCTTGCCTCTAAACCAGTGTTTGGCAATCTGTGTCTTGCTCCAAGCAATTTATTGTCAGTGGTACTTTTTAACTGCTTTATTGGACAATCTCATCAACATAACTGATGGGAATTTCATTTTCTGTGCTGCCTAGATGCTTGCTCCTGCCACCCCCAAATGACACAGTATTTCCCTTTGCAGAAGCCACAATTGTTTTCAGAAATATTCATTACAGGAAAAAAGTTGAGCAACAGTAAAGACAATTGTCTGCCCTGAAGTTAGGTATTCCTGGTTCCTCAATTCTCTCTGTTACTGAGTTAATGTAGATTGAGATAGCAATACTGTGTGTTTATTAGGAGGCTGAGTAAATGTGGTTTGGGGCATCTCTACTTTTAAAAAGTAAAAGATTTTTCTGTTAGAGCTGCTAACAGATAAAAAAATGGGCATTAGTCTCCTATTTTCTTAAAAAATAGACTAAAGTTTCTGACACTATTTAACTTCCCTTCTTTGTCTGTTACACATACTTGGTGTGGTTTTTCTTGTCTGTAATTCTTTAAAGATTTCAGTGTATCTTACAACAAATTCTTCTCCATATAATACACTGATCAGATCCAGAGGATGAAGCTTTCTAGGAAGTAATGCCAGGGTTACTGATGGACTTCAATAAAATGTCTGCCTATGGAGTAAACTATACTGGTGGTGTTAAAAACTGAGTAGAGTTTTGCAACATTTTTGTGGCAGGTAGTTTAAAATGAAGGTCCACTCGAAATCAAAGATGCCATACAGCTGGCTGTTTCCATTTTTAACAAAAATTTCCTTGGGCTCCCCACAGAGTGGTCTCAGAGTCTCCTCCCTGCCCCATGGATGCTGAATGCTCTCCCTCTTACAGAAACAAGAGGCACTTTCTGGTTCACACTTTCCAGTCACTCATACATGCTCCCTCATTTTGCTTTGCTCCACAGTGCTACTTCCCTCCCAAAAAATAAATTCAAGGTTCTGTTTAAAAAAAAAATAAAAAAAGGAAACTCTCTTGGAGACACATTGCCTTTGATCAAAGAAATTACCCTGGGTGGTCCACATGTTGCCAGCTGGGTGGGTATGTGAACTTTGGGTTGGATTAGTGGTGGTATTTTGCCTTCACATACAAATAAATCATGTGGAAGAGTATCTGGAGCAAAAATATTTTTGCTTCACTCCAACTTTACCATCCATTTATTTTTCAGTAGACACAAAGGAGAAAGTGCTGCACTTTTACTTTCATATAGATACGTAAAATATATTTTAACTTTTTACTGAAAATAATAGGAGAGGAAAAGACAAAAGAAAAAGAAATCATACAGAGACTACACGAGATTCAGTCTTACAAATCTAAGACAAAATGGCAACGATGAGAACTCGCTTTCTGGCAGGTACTATCTCTACACACAGGAATCTACTCAACTCTTTGCTTTACTTGATAAGTGAAACAGATGCTGGAAGCCAGGGGAATCTTCAACACCCATGTGGGAGGTAGATGTTATTTACCTCTGATTACCATGAAAAAGTTGATTTTTATTTTCATTTCCTGAAACATTATCAATTTGTTTTGGTGTCAGAGGGTAAGGTGGCTGTTAAAAGCATTAGTCACTGAAAGTAAAACGCCAGAGTAATTTCCAAGCAATTACTTAAAATAAACTTGCATTACTTCTGACATACAGAGCACAGAACTCCAGAGTGGCTAACGATAAAAATAAGAACACAAAGGAAGGAAGCTCAGTTTACATCTCAGATTGCAAAGCATCCACCACCTCATCCCTGCCATACCTGTAGCCTGCAGCAATAATGTGCTGCCGCCGCCAAGTCACTTATTTCAAAGCAGGTATCTGTGCCACTATATGCAAGTTGTAGACATTGCTCATCTCCTCCCCACTCTAATCTGTATTCAGAGATGTCAGCACCAGAACATTCAGGACTCTGCAACAAAAATATTTATGTGGTTCGGTTCAGAAATGAGCACTTCAGATCTCTGTGTTTCACTGGGGAAGGAAGAAAGTACGTGCAAAAAAACATCCAACAATCACACTCATTTTTAAATTAATATACCATTACTGCAGCAAATGAAAATGTACTAAATTAATGTTCCCTAATAGGTTACTGAAACAGGACAATTCTGCAAAAAATTACTTGATTTGACTTTCAGAGAAATGAGAGAGCGTACACGGCTACTTTGCTTTTTATCAGGACACTCAAGAGTAAATTGTCTCTCCATTGGCTTGGCAGAAACTCAGTCGTGGAGGACATAGAAAAGCATCAATCTAGTGCAGTCTAGTGGAGTGATCAAAACACAGCTCTGGAAGAGCTGGCTTTCCAGCCCAAAGCAGCCACTGAGCAAAGAACCTCAACAAGTGAGGAGCTGGCCTCGGGTTTCCAGTGAAAGTCACCCATCAAGGTAATGGTCCCAGTATGGGATATCAGAATGTGGACCCAGACACATTAACATCCACAATATCATGGAATTATCAAATGATTTGGGTTGAAAGATCGATCTTAAAGATCAACTAGTTCCAGCTTGTCATGGACAGAAGACACCTTCCACTAAGACCCAAGCCCCATCCAATCTGGCCTTGAACACTTCCAGGGATGGGACATCCACAGCTTCTCCTGGCAATCTGTGCTAGTGCCTCATCACCTTCACAGCAAAGAATTTCTCCCTGATATTTAATCTAAACCTGTCCTCTTCCATACACCCCCACCAATCCCTCTATCTAGGGAAAATAAACACCTGAAAGTGCTGGAGATGAGCCTGAACAGTCATCACAGCATAGACCCCGAAACAAAGTATTTTGTGTTTTTAACAAGGACTACCTAGAGCTGCACTGTGTGGCCTGACACAGCTCCAGGAACCACTTCTCTGAGTGCAGGAGTGTGGCCCAGGATATGACAAAGACTTTGTGAATAGAACATGCAGGGTGTAATTTCCAGTGAAAGGATCCAGAGCATCCCTGCACAACACAATGACCACCCTGCACATACACAAGGGCTTCTCTGGCTCTGCTTTCAGCTATTTTAGCAGAAGCATTCACAACTGCTAAGACAGATTTTTAAGACAAAATGTAAAAAAGGCATCATAGTAGGTATCACAGTGTGGTCTTTAGCCAGAAAAAATACTCAACAGTGCTTCACTGTTTTAACTTCATATTTGTATCAGCCAAAAAACAACACTCTTTAAGAAAATGTAACCACTGCAAACCACATTACTCCTACCACAGCTTCATTTTTAGCTAGAATAAACAAGCATCTCCTGCAAATACATACAGAGCCTACCAGAAACACTGTTGCATCCTCTCATGGCTGGGGAGAGCAAATCCCTGACCATGGGAAGAAGATTTTTAAAGCTCAGAATGACTTACAGCTTAGAGTCACAAAATGTTGGAAAAAATACTAATACCCCCAAACTTCACTAAATACACCTGATTCTCATAAAATTAAAGGTAGATTGTGTTTGGATCTAGATATGTTGTTAACACAATCAATCTTTTGAGCATCTCACAAATGTCAGTAACTTCTTTCTCAACAGGGGAATCATTTTGGGGATGAACTCAAAAGAAGCAGGACTGGAACAACTGCTCAGTTTGCAATGAAAGTCTGTGGCAGAACTTCAGCCCCGTTGCTCCATATCACAGTGTTATTGATAGTAACATCCTTTCTAATTATACAAATTTTTTTAATAACACAAATCAACCCCCAAGCATTTCAGCTAACACTTATCTTAAGAGTCAAATGCCTGAGATCCTGGAGAATGAAGGAATGAACACAAACTCGAATAAAAGTAAATATTTGGGGAAGAGACAAACAATTTTTGAGGGAAAAAAAATCTATATCGTAAGCATTTATGCAGACTTAATTTCATATCAGAGACCCCAGCTTCAGCCAAGATCAAATATTTGTCTTCCTAATTCCAAGTTGGGACATGCTGGTGTGCTAAAAGTCTGCAGAGAACACTTCTGCCTGACCAGTGCTCCATCATCTGATGCCAGTGCAGGAGGCCTCGTGTCTGAATCCTGGATGACTCATGAGCAACTTCTTGCAATTCTTCAGAGAAAAGTAGAGAAGATGATTTTCTACAACAGAATAGTTTCTGCACACGGTTTTATTGCACAAAAAGACAGTTCCAGACCAGTGAACAGCTCTCAATCTAGTTTTTGGGTTTTGTGGTGACTGTATTGGTTTGGATAAGCAAGATGGGATTAAACAACCAGGATACCTGACTTACCTCCCAGCTCACAAGTACTCGTGTGTCAGACAGGAAGGACAGGGAAGGTGCTCTGCACTGGCCTGGTGGTCCTGCTGCTGTGGTGACTTCTGTAGCTTCCGAAAATGGCCCGTACTAGAGGGGAACAAGGTGTCTCTACATCAATATACAAGTGTGTACATCCATCACACCTTCTTTAAGGGTTTTCCAAGAACAGCACACAAACTTTTTAAATGCACCAAACTCGCACAAAGACAAACTGGGCTTCCAACACCCAGCACCAAACCCCAAGCTCAGGATGAGACAACAGAGAAGACTGCAAGTTAGAGTGAAGTAAGTTTTGAGGAACCAGTACACAGCCTGTGCATCCTCATGTGTTGCAGTAAGTGCTCATGAAAGCATAAACCACCTCCAATTTACCCCAAAGTGAGGATGTGCACTCAGTGACTGAGGAACATTTTGTATCCCTCTCCTTACCTGAGCGCAATGTGTTCACATGTCCGTGCCAAAGCCCAGCATAACTGGCTTCTCATGGGTATAAGGAGGAGCACAGCAACAGTAAAGCACATATTTGAGTCCAAATCCAGCTTCTTTTACATAAAATGCCTGCCACAAGTTAATCCTAAAAGGACAGGATGTGCTGGAGCCCCAGTCTGGTACAACGTGCAGGGACACGCTGCAGACACACCGCGGACGGCTCCGCTCCACAGGCAGCTCAGCCAACTGCTCAGACAACTTCTGAGCCCTTGGTAGGAGAATAATTTAAATGCATATTAGCAAAAGAAAAGCCAATTTTCAAGAGGTTGGAAAACTTGCTTCAGCCAGCAGTGCAAGGACAGGAGATAACAGCAAAACAGCCTTTCTGAGGCCTCCTGAGTGGAAGAGTGAAGTTTGCTCAGTACATCCCTAACTAATTAGAAATCGTCCTCCAGAACAAAGGAACTTCACTGGAAGCAGTCAGAGGAAAAAAACCTGATATTTACTTATTTTATAATGGAATGTTACTAAGTTTGAGAAAAATGAGCTACTACAAAGGCCAAATGACATGGGAATGATGAACCCCAGAAAACCTCTCAAGAGATGTGTCAGTATCTGTGCTACTGAGAAAGGCCAACACTGATCGTTTTGTTTGACTTATGAAGAATGTATAGGTCAAAAAATCTCATGTATGGACTTCTGTTTTCTTTACCAAATGGGAGGAAGAATCTGGTAGAGAACACCCTTCCCCATTATGCACCTGGTAGGAAAACCCAGATCAGAACCAGCACCCTCATTTAACAAAGGGGGGGGGGGAGCTAGAAATGCTTTGGAACTGTTTCAACTCTTCATTCAAAAAAGAACCAAAAAAACCCCAAAAAACAGCAAGGCATCATCCATTCAAATCCACCAGGTAGGCAATGGCTTTCAGTCCACCAAGCAAATCTAGTCTTTCCAAGTGTATTTCATTGATTTTTCACAAAAAAAACCCCATGAGTGTTTTTGACAAAAGAGTGGAACAGTCTGGTAGATTTTTCTAATACCTAAGTTTTAACAGTAAGCAAGTAACTTTCAACCTTGTGCTATGTTTGTCATCAAGACTTCCTGGGAAGAAAGACATCAATGAATGTAGTTTTGCTGGGACTGCCTTTACATAACATCCTTGGAATCATGCTCTCACAAAGGCAAAACCTCACTGCAAAAAGAAAAAGCTTTCTGCTGAAAAAAAAAAAAATCACACAGAATTTCTGATGTATTTGGGAAGGCACTTCTTCCAAGGAAATCATATAACAAAAACCCCATCTATAAAGCACATACTGGTTTTTTTCCAATTAAGACAAAAAATCATCAGGAATGTCAACACTTGAGTGAAACTGCAGTACTTATTTTTACACAATTCAAAAAACGAAAAATAGGAAACGCCATGGAAAGGGAATAAACACATTCCAACATATTCCCAGCAACTTTTATCAGAGATTTTGCACAGTTTGGTGCAGCTGATTTTTTGCCAGTCAAATCATGTAAGTACCTGAAATTTCCCTTTAAAAGGAGATTAAAAGTGCATCTCTTCCTCCAAAGTTCCTTTAAAGCATTTCTCACATTGTTTTCTTTTGCCCACCTCTCCTTCACCCTTCTGATCACCAGCACTAACACAACCACTGCCCAAAACTGCTCATCTCAGGCTCAGTACCATCTCCAGTGAGGAAAAGGCAGGACACATACCCCACCATCATTCAGAGCCCTCACTCTGAACCGATATGTTGCCCCAGGAAGGAGGTTGCTGACTGTGCACTCCAGGTCAGGCCCATGATACACTTCAGAAACTACTTCTTCAGGGGCTGTCATTTCCACACTGTACTCTGAGACAGGACAGCCACTCTCTGATGGAGGGACATCTAAAAGAAATCATACCATATGTTAATAACTTTAGGACATGAGCCAAGAAAATTAATTTTTTGTTGTGGGTTTCTGAGATTCTGAGAGGCAATGTTCACTAAAAGGAGCACTGGCTTCAAGGAAACAACATGGTACCTTGGATGCATAGGTGAATTTCTATACTGGTGTTAAAATATAAAATATATTTGACAGAAATTTTAGGGATGTAGAATTTAGCTTAACACAAATGATGCCATGAAGATACTTGGATGCTGGAAGACTATCATGGTAAAGAAAAAAGTCTTTTATATACTGGCACATGCCATTTATTCTGACAAATGTTAATTTTTGACAATGTAGTGTCATGTCCATAGTCCAAGTTCTTTGCAAAATTACAGGTGTCCAATGGATAATAGCTGTTATACTGTGGATCAAAGTCTAAACACCACCCCAAATTCCCAATATGTATGAAGTCAAATTTTTGAGTTAAGTCATATATTAGAAGTAGCAAAATGCTTCTGCTAGGCCAGTATTACAGAATCACAGAATTTGCTGAGTTGGAAGGGACCCACAAGGATCATCGAGTTCAGCTCCTGGCCCTGCACAGGACCATTCCCAAGAGTCCTGAGAGGATTGTCCAAACATTTCTTGAGCAAAGTTAGCCTTGGTGCTGTGACTACTGCCCTGGGGAGCTTGTTCAGTGCCCAACCACCCTCTGGGGGAAGAAACCTTTTCTATTATCCAACCTAAACCTCCCCTGATTGCAATGGAACAAAAAAAGATTTTGGTGTTTCTGCAATACAAGGATAGATATTCTAATAGAGCTGATACTTTACAGCTCTGACAGAGACAGGCCCTTGCTAAAATAAAAATGGGAGCACAATATAAGGCCTAAAGGACAGATAAGTTCAGAAACCCAACAGAGAGACACCGAAGTTCATGAGAAGTTGCACTTCTGACTCAGAGAGACATCACTGGACTTTTCTTTGCACTTCCCAGCGACCAGGACACATTTCAACTTTTCACAAGCAATAGGAATCAGTGCTAAGGCAAGGTCAGCACCTAACCATCAAGACAAGCTATGCAGCAGTGAGAAGCTCCACTGCCTTACCCCATTGTAGCTGTACTTCTTTGTGCTTTGGCTTGCCCAGGACTCTGGGTGCTCGGCAGTGCCCCGGTGCAACACTCAGCGTACGGACAGGTAAACTTTCAGAGCACTGGAAGAGAGCAGAGCTGCATTAGCTGCCTGGTATGGCTACCACCTGCAACCTGAGGCACAGCTAGAAAGCAGCACAAGAAATTGTGTTCTACATCCACCACTTAATAGAAATTTATATAAATAATAAAGGAGAGGAGATGCTGTCAAGTGTGTTACTTACAAATGCAATTAATAGAGTTTCTTCATTAGCATTCTCAAAAATGTAGCACACATGGGGCTCTCTATTTTAATTTTCCTAGTTTTTAAAGTAGTCAAGGCCTACTCAGTCTCAAATGAGAAAAAAATAATCAAAGCAGGATGAATAAGAGTACAGGTACCAAAATGAATTTTAATCAAAGAAGGGAATTAAAGGAATCAGTGTCTGAAAAACAGAACTCAAAACCTAAAAAAATTCAGCCAAATGAAAAATAATTGTTACAACAAACTAATTTCTCCATCTCCAGTCACCAGCTTCAGTCAACACATGGTCATGCACATGAGATTCTGTGGCCTTTCTCAAGCAAGTGGGCACATCAGACAAATGTGATGGTCTTCTCTACTATAAATATAAATAACTGTAAATTGGTTTTGAGGAGACCATACCTCACTAAACTGCAGCTTGTTGAAAATTGCATACACATACAGATCCTCTAAAATTCAGCAACTTGAAGCATAAATTGAACTGTAATCAGTGTAGCTGTACTGTGGTACAGAGAAAACACATCCCTTCTTTTTAATGCAGAAATATTTTAACAAAAAATTAGCAGATAAATCTCTGAAAAATATAAACCCAACACTCCTTACTGTGAGATAATACCCACCTGACTGTGTCCACCAGTGCTGATACAGCATGCCCGGAGTTTATACAAAGTGCCTGGTTTCAAGTGAGTACAGGTATATTCTGTAGCTGAGCCACTATATGCCACTTCCCATTGATTTGCTAAAAATAAGATATATCCAAGTTTAGAGGAGCATAATCCAACAAGTTCGTGAGTGTCAACGAGGAAAGAAAATCCTTAATGTGGTTTTCCACAAATTATGTATTTCAGGAAAGTCATTAGTGTTACTATCAGTTAAGACTATTATTCTTACTTTAAGATACATAGACACATATACAAATATATTTACTCAGAAATATTATATAATGTACAAAATGTAAATATATATATATATATATATACACAAATATAAATATTTTTAGGTTCAGCCACATAACCTAAAATTCCTTCAGTATTAAGACAAAATGAACAAATGGAAAAAAGAAAAACCATCACACTACAAAACATCCCCAAATCCAAATCACTATCCAGGAACCTTGAAAGTTTTAAAGTAGCAAATACAGAGCTCAGCTTCAAGTACACGTACAACAACATTAGGACATTAATGATAATAACAATAGTAGCCCAAAGGGTTAGTATTTCTTTATAGTAGCCATAATGGATGGAAATGGAGACAACTTGTTTCAAGTTTACCTTCTAGGCTTCCTTGAGAAATCTCTAGTAGATACTTTAGGATTTCTGAACCTCCATTATCCTGGGGGGGATCTGAAAAAATGAGGCAAGTTGTTGATAAATCAAGATTAGGAGTAAAAGATAACAAAAAGATTATAGAACCTCTTCCTGATTCTGCTCCTACTCCTTCACATTAACTACATCAAGTAATGTGTAGCAAAAGTGGATAAGAGATGTCAGTTTTCAGCAGCTGGAATGATGCTGCAATGAGACAAGAAATGGAAAACGAAAAGCCTGAAGACGTACTTGAGTGCAAGCTGGTTAATAAAACCAAACGTTTCTTATTCTGAAAACACAAGAATCACCACACACCTTTTACAATATTAAAGAAATTAAGCTGACAAGCTCTCCAAGCTCATTCAACTTTGGACTGAAAGCAGGATGAAAAATCCAAAGTTCTAACACGTATTTACATAATTTTGTTTGAATTTATTATGCCCCCAAAAAGCTCTACTATGAGGAATTGAACTGGCTTACCCCACTTCACACTAAAGCCATGAGACGTTATTGGCCCCTTAATAACGGGTCTGGATGGAGGTCCTGGCCTGTCTGGGCTTGTTGTGCAGACCAGCACTTCGCTGGGAGAGCTCTTCCCTTCCACATTAGAAGCAAACAGCTGAAACAAAACCACAACAAGTTCACCCCTGTTTACTGTACCTGCTTTTCTGACAGTTCTGCATGAGACTTCTTTTGGTAATTACACAAATCTCATTAAACTGGAAAACATGTCACGTCCCAAAGTGTGTGGGATTAGATTGTCATGTCATTGATTTTTGCTCTCTCAATAGATCATGACATGTTTAAGACAAAAGCAATGCTGGTTTTCCCTTTTAATAGAATTCACCTTTTTAAGTAACTGTGGCGAGTTGAAGTTATTTGCTCACAAAAAAAAAATTAAAAGATGACAACAACTTTGCTATTTTTGGTATTTCAAACTGCTATTTAATACAAACTAATTCAGAATATCGGCAATCACAAAACTTGCTGGGTGCCTCACAGCATTTCCTCCATTCTGTAGAAGTGAGATGGGATTTGTGACCACAGATCATTTTGGGAGCAATGCAGCCAATTACAACTACCTGACACCCTGAGTCACACTATTACAACACTCTACCCAACAGTACATGGTCCTGAGAATCATGCTTGTTCCAAAAGAGGCTGATTAACAGCATCTCCCATGACAGAAATAAAAATACAACTAACAGTTTAATCTATTAGGTCACAGTTCAAAGTAAATTTGTATTTGATGACTCAGTTTTGGAGGGAGGACTAATGGATTCCTACAGTGCCTGGGAAAAAACCCAACACAGAAAACACTATGCAATCAAAAGAGGAAAAAGATTTTACCCTGAATTTATACTGTGTGCTTCTTCTGAGATTCTTCACAGTACAGGCTTGCTCCTCTCCAGTGTACTTCGGATGAAACACGCTATCCTAAAAAAAAAAACCCCAAACCAAACAAATTCCTGTAATGAGGGGTCTGAGAAAATGCTCGCTGTATTACAGTCTGTAGCTTCAACACACTATAGCAAAGGAGCTTCATAGCTGAGTGCTTTTTTATTATTATTAGTTTTAAACTGCAAGGCCATAATAATTTTCCTCTAGGGGCATAGCACAGCTGCCCTAAATAATATAATCTTGCTGCAAAATAAGCACAAAGCCAATTGTGGCAGTTTAACCTGTTACAGAACTCGAAGTGACAGATGACAGAACACAAATCCACCACAGAGCAGCGAGAAGGACACAGCAGACTGAACTGGTTAAGGACAAGCTCACAGACTCCTGTGCAGCTTTATAAGTAATCATGGCTGACAGCACAGATTTTTAGCTAAGGATTCATAATTAATTCTGCTGTGGAGCAGAACAAGTCACACAGCTCCATCCTGCCAAGTACCCAGTACTCCTGGAAGGCCCTCCAAAGCAGCATTCCATGTTCTTCTCAGTGATCTTCAATTAATAAAGGACAATTCAGTCGAAGTCATGCACTTCACAGTAACAGCACTTACATTATCTTCTTCCTGAATTTCCAGGGTGTAAGAAATCACTTCCTCTGGTGTACATCCTTCTACTTTATTCCACTGCAATGAGATCCACGTAACACCAGCTCGAACAAGCCTTGGAGCAGAAGGGGTCTGAGGAATATTACCTGCAGTGTAGCAAACCACCTCCTGGCTGTACCCACTGCTCAGAGACAGGGAAGGAAAGGGAGGAATATTAAAGCATACAAACAAACAAAATGAAACTAAAAAATCCCAAGCCTCAATGTATCTAGAGAAATATTTCACATTTCCAAAAAATCTGGACGATACTCAAATTGCCCAATTCGAACACCCACTCAGGAAATGTCAGAACTAAGAACAGAGAAAAAAAAAAAAGCAGGATTATGTGTCCTTACAGTCGTTTTTACAGATCTCATCAAAATGATAGTGGAGAAAAAAAATCTAATTGCTTAAAAGTACTAACTGACTATTAACTGTAAAGTAGGAGAAAATCTCATTTAACAAAGGGGGACTAAAATACAGGAAATAAAGGCTCAAGCATTCAACCTCTGGATGTTAAACTTGAGATGCACAGAATATAACTACTAGAAACTCAGAACACAACTTGATTTAAGTTACACCTTCAAAAGCTGAGTTCTTCAGCAGATCTACTGTTTCAGACAACTCCCTCTAAACAAAGCAAGGAAAACTTATCCAGTCCTGCCCATACATGCCCAGCATCACGTGAGAGCTGCCTTGTGCTGGCACAGACACCTTTCAAAAACTCCAGGCTGGCTCTACTCCTTCCCAACTTTCCTGCCCAAACTTCTTTGCATTTTAAGCTGAGTGTAAAGTTGCTCTTTTGCACAGCTCAGGTTGCAGCGAGAGAGAACATCCACAGCCAAGGAGATGGAAGCTCTCATCATGTTACATCCCAGCACATGATGCCTTGAAATGTAACAAGCAGGAGCTGAGTGAGTGTGGAACACTTAAGACTCCAAGTAAAATATATTATGTACAACAGAGATTTGAGACCAAAGTTTAAAATGAACAGATTTTGGCAAAATTTTGGGAGAACAAAGAACTTCCAACTAAGGGTAATAGTCTTGCAATATTCAAATCTCTGCTTCTGAAGTACAAATGCATTTTATTATAATTTAATACACAGAAAAAGGCATCTTTTTTTCTGAATCTTCTTGTTCAAAAATAACATCCTTGCTGAAATACACTTATAGTTAAGTAGCACACAAACAAGACAAAAATCATCTTAGATGGTAAGTCCACAAGCATTGCAACCAACCCAAACCATCTTATGACATGAAGTGTTAGATGGCATTATCATGTCTTAATTTTGAGTGCTGTCTATAAAATAAGCCATGTGCTGCTGGTGCTTATCTCACAGATTAGCACAGAGCAGCTGACCTACCAATATAGTTCTTAGTTCCCTCCCTCCTCAAAAACCAGAAGGGAAAAAAAAAACCAGAGAGAGAACAAAAACAAAAAGGGCGGGGGTGGGGGGAAGTGTGTTGAAACATCCTAGGATATTTCAAAAATCTGGAATCTGGCAAAGAAAAGAGATGCCAGAACTAGGAACTTTGCACAAACTCAATCCCCTTCCAGTTACATTCAGCTGCTCCAGCTCAAGCCCTGCTCTCTCTCTCTCTTTCCAGACTGAGTATTCATTCAAAAGGAAGGGAAGTAATCTTGCAAGACATCATGAAAAGGAACTTTGCACACAAGAATGGTTTCTGTGCATCTCAGGAAAAACATAGGAACATGAATACAGCAGCTTTTTAAAGCTAAATGTGAAAGAAGTTTGTGTTTTAGAAGAGAGAACAAAACAGGAACCTCCCTCCTCAAAACACATTGTTATGTACCACTAGTGTTTCTTTTTGTGTCTTTCTTATAATAATGATTAGATCCTGTTTAGCTAAGAAGGGCAGTAAAGGAGTATACAAGAGCAGTGAATGTTTGGATTCTTCACACCTAAACTTTTCCTGGCTTACTTTCCTTCCCTGAGCACAGGAGCACACACAGCCCCTGCAGCACTGTGACTCTTTGGATACACTCTGGTCTCAACTGCAGCACATTTTATCCCAGTGCACCCCAGCAGCTCCCAGAGGATTGAACTAAGCCTGATTTTTCACCATCTTCATTTGAGTGTATCTGTTAACTGCAAGGAAAAGCAGAAGCTAAACCCCATCTTTCAGTGCCCGTGGTTGTTCCTGTCCTCTCTGGTCCTGGCTCTCTCTCCCCCTTCTTTCCCATCCCATCAGCCAGCTCTGCCAGTCCTGAGGAAGAAGGAAGGGACTGTACTGCTGAAAAGAGACAGAAGGGCTTTGCTTTAAACCAGAAAAATAAATAGATCAAGATTCCTTTCAAAATCTGTAACTCAACTTCCTCTTGCTTGTTTTTCTTGGTTCACAGAGGTCCCTAGTGGGAATTTTACATAACAGATGTATTCTTTTTGTATTAGGAACAGACCACAGAACACCATTTAACACCTCAAAAGGAGCCTATCTTAGGCTGACCTCCTCATGCTGAAGGTCCACAGCGATTCCCTGGGAGGTGAAGGATACCACCAGTGAAGGTGCAACGTACCTTAAAGGACTAATAACAGAGCCAATGTCAAATATTTAACTCAGGAAACAAAAATGCCCCCCCAAATTCCTCTTTATGCTGTCATTGATAGTTAGTTTCAACCATCAAGTGTGTACCTTGAGTAGCTTACCTAGTACCAATGTCGTTCTGGGCTGCTAATCGGAAGGTGTAACCCAAAGCTGGACAAAGCTTAGTCAGCTTGCAATGCTTCTGGCTCCCAAAGTAACATTCTCTGAAACCACTGTTCCTCTTTCCCTAGAAAGAGAGAAATCTGTAATTGGATTGCTATGAAACAAAACCACCCAGTGCTTATTTCAAAAAGCTGTTAATTTAGATTAGAATTTGATGTTTTCATACAGGCATTGTGCAAAGGAAGCTGTGTAAGCACTGACAGCACTCTTGTACTCTGAAAACCACATAGATCAGCACAGCCAGCCTGCTGTCAGAACCCTCCTCTTCTCAGACTCTTATATTCACGAGATGTAGCTACAGCTCATGGCACTTTCCTTGAAATGCAATTTATCCTGCTCATTAAAGTCAGCAAACTAAGGGTTAAATTCACCTCTGAATCCACACGGTTACAGAGGCACAGGAAAAGGTGCAGCCAACACTTCTTGCAAGCACTACCCTCCTTATCACCATCCCTGCCTGGTCCTTCAGGAATTCTCTATCCCACAAGAGGGCTCTCGCTCCCCACGGTCCAGCCGTGGCCAGACCCAGCGGGACAAGCCTGGGTACAAACAGCCCCGAGCTCTGCTCTCCAGGGCAACAGAGATTTACCCATCACAGAGGAACCTTTAACATGCCAGCTCTACACTGATCCCACTGCTCGGAGGACACGGCACTTGATGAGCAAAGAGGATTTGTTAAGTGAGCAACTTTGTTAGGAAGGTTGGATGCCAGAGGGACAGTTTATAGGAGCCTCATATCATCCTGACAAAGCCAAGAGGGGGATCAAGACACCTAAAATCTTTCCTCAGGTACAAAACAGCATGGCTGAGGATAAGGACACTCAGAAGTCCTCTCCTTCATCCCATTTAAAACAAAACCCTTTTCAATCCACCCCCAACTGGTACACCCTGGGGTAAAAATTAAGCTGAGCTGTTTAAATGACAAGACCCTAAAACAAGGAATAACTGGTCTGATTCTATGCCACGTGTGAGAAATGATCAATTTGAAATTGATTGCTCAACTCTTCATAAATAATACCTACCAGAGCTGAAGCAGTTTAAAACTGTTTCAATTTCAACACCTGAATACAAAATCAATGGACAATTACATTATGAAGTACCCCAAAGCATACCAGAGTAGAAGCCTGGCAAAGGACACCCATGGGCTCCAACAGGTGCAGGAGACAGTAACGTCCATTTCTGCAACTTCTTTTGTCTGAAAAGCTCTCCTATGCTATTTACTACCTTTGGCACTTGTCTCTACAAATTTAATTATAATTTTTTTATTTACATAAGCATTTCTTGCTGCATCAAACAGCCTCACCTGCTGCTGCTCCCTTGGGCTTGCTCTGCCCTCCCATATCCTGTTCCTCTTCCACAATCAACACATCATATCACCACTAAAGGTCTCAAAAACACCTGAGTGGGACATGTATTTTTCACTGGATCACTCCCCAGTCCCTATCCATTTCTACTTCTTCTCCCTCAGAGTACAACACAGAAGGAAAACGTCCCTAAAATGTTTCTGGTAACTCTCTAAAATGTGTTTATCAAGCTAGAAACAACCATGCAGATCTCCAGCACAGAATAACAATGTGGAGGCACTGAAGAGACATTTAGCACACTGGCAAACAGCCTTAACTTTTATTTGCACATCGTGAGCCTACACTTGTTCTAGAACTTGCTTTTATACACAATCTCCCTCAACTTCACCCACCTGCTCCAGCTGTAACATCACTCTATGGCTCAAGTCAATTAAGGTGTGGAACTGGAAGAGAATCATGAATCACAAAGCAAAAATATTTTGTAAATGAGAAAACCTTTTCAGATCTAAATTCCCTCATTATAAAGTTCTATGATTGAATTACTTTAGGACAGCTTAGCAACAATGTATGTAAAATCCAGACTACACAAATCCTTATCAGAAATCCTATGTTTTAGTAAAACATCCACCCATCAGCACAGGACTACTAAGAATAGACTTTTTTCTCCCTATGCAAACTCTCTTTTATAGGCATGAATTTAATTTTTCTCCAACTCTTTAATGACTTCACTACTTATAAACCATTGAAAATATTTATTTTTAATTTCTGCTTGAGAAGGCATTTTTGGGGGGGTAATTTTTCTGTGCTTTTTTCCAAGAGAAAGTGACCAAATGCTGAGCATGTGGTCAATAAAGCAAGGCTGGCTAATAAAAAGGAAAGTCATGGAAAATCTCACCTGTAGCACAATGCCTGAACTGAGAGGAACAGGCCAAGGAAACTCTCATTTGTCAAACTGGTGGGTTAAAACAATGCCAAGACCGCCAAGTATTTAAGTTATCCTCAACTTTATAACAGTACAAGCTCTGATATTGTCTCTATTTCTCTCCTAGAACTGGTATTGTACATTCTCCAGACTCACTCAGAGACCAACTGGTATTCAAATTACTCAGACTGGCTGGTATTTTGGATTCTATTGGCACTAATTGGAGAGGCTGGCCGATATTTCTAATTATCCTGGCATTAATAGCCTGGAAATAGCCTCTCCGCTCCTTCTCTCCCAAGATTTATGAAAGCACTAATGCTGGCATAATTATAGACAGGAACAACTGGCAGGCTGGTACTGGCTGCCACCCAAGAGTCTTACAGCTTTCCCAGAATCCTTCTCTTATTCTTTGTATACTCCACATCCAAGTTTTTAATCCTTTAAATAACGTTTCTTAAGTTGCTTAAAATACATTGTATCATTTCCGCAAATATTTCTAATCCCCAGATTTCAGAGGGAGAGCACGGTTAGACTTGTCCTCCAGCCTTGCTTTTTCCAGTCTCTGTTCCCTATTCTTCTCCAGGACAACCCACAATGTGATGATCTTCAGTGCCTGTCTGAGGAGACAAGAACAATTCGGCTCCACAAATCCCTTACAATTTGCACAATACTCTAACACAGCCTTTAAACACTTTTTTTTCAGAGTTTTGCCTACTATTCCAGCTGTATTTCAAAATACACACAACACAGGGTACTTGAGTGTCTCTTGGAGAGTGCATTTATTGAACAAGGTTTTGAGAATTTAAATGGGGTTTGTTGTCTGCATCCCTGCAGCACATACAGTAAACACACAAAAGGAGGAACAGGTGAAGTGATACAGGAATGGAGCACAGCCCTTCACCACAGAAGTCTGAAGCAAAGCAGACAACACTAGATCTGCAACCAGGAGGCAGGATGGACATCTGTGGCCACGCCAGCATTAGCTGCTGTGTTTGGGTCATGTTGGCAATAAAAGGGAACAGACTGATATTTAATCTGACACAGAACTGCAGAGCAAACTGTCAACAATTAATGTAACACACCCTAAGATCTCTGCAAAGCATTTACTGTGCAAGCTCTTATACAAGCAACTGAATTTTCTCTACATATAAACATTTAAAAGACAGCAAAGGACCTACAAGACACCCCTAAAATATACACAAGCTCCAATTTTATCCAAGGGTCTCCTCTGGCATGTCTCACAGGAGTAGCACAGCCACAGAACAGACTCAGAGGGCAGGTAAGTGAACAAAAGCAGACATGGAGCTCTGTCTGTTCCAAATCCAGTGCAGCATCACTGAGATGACTGGCTCATATTATCAGCTGATGCAATGGTATCAACTGGTGTTGGTTGGTGCTGGTATAAACAAGCACATCTCTGCTAGCCTGGGAAGTTTAAAACTTTGTGGCACAACAAAATTATCTCAATTTACATATATATAAACTTTATTATTAATTGTCCATCACCAAATCACTAAATAGCATGTTATTGTATCAGTCTCTCTCAAGCAGATTAAAATGAGCTGCTCAGTGGATGAGAATTAAAGCTGCTTTGAGTTGTACACAAAACAGGGACACACACTGCGTGAGAGGGACGTCCTTGTCTCTGCCTCAGGAACATTCCTCCCCTTTCCCATAGAGACTGAATAGGATACTCTCACTGTCCATATGCACAAGAGAAACATTTACTTACTACAATTTAATCACAGAACAACCATTTCACATCTAATTAGTAACAAAGGCCTGATTCTTACAGCAGTGCCAGCAACATTTTCCAATGCAGTTACAGTTTACTGATTTTGATGAACACTGGCATCAGGAGAAAGCATCACCTCCTTTACAGTCACATTTAGTGTTTGGTATATTATTAATGCTATTTGTTTCCAATTAGTCTTTTGCTTACCCTGAATAATCAATCTTGGCACCAAGTCATCAATTGATTAGTTCAGGTCTGCGAGTTCAATGTTCATAGCAAAAGAGCCAGAAGGTGAACTTTTCCTTAATTGTTAATTTTAACTAATTCTATTGCCAATTCTAGTACCTAAGGTGCAGGCTTGTTGATATTCCACTGGTATTTCTTTCTAAATATCTGAGAAAAGGGACTGACTCCTTTGAAGACTTAAATCAGTAATGGAGAAGTATATGTGTTTTCTAACTTAAATGTACCACTCACATTACAAACCATTTAATCCAAATTGGAGGGAAAAAGGTGGAACAGCAGGAATAGCTTTGTCTGTTGGTGATCTTCCAGAGTCTGTAGGTCAGGAAGGTCCACAAAACCCAAAATAAACTGAAGCAGCAGCTGGGTAGGACTGCCATAGTAACATATTAAGCAGTATAACCTTCTAAAATTTCCCACCTCACCTAATCCTAGGGCTGTAAAACACAGTGCTTCTGCTGTCACTTTACAGCAACAATTCATTTTCTGCATATACAAGTGATTCCACCTACGCTCCTGGCTGCATTTTACATGCTACAAACTGTGCCTCTGCCCTGTAAAAACAGGAGGAACCAGGTGAGGTACTGATGAGCACCTGACACACTCAGTTCTGAACTGCCCCAGAGACAGACAACCTGTGACCCACCACCCTGGAGCACAAAGCAGCTGCTGGAACCCCTTCCTTGGTGGGTAGCACAGCTCAAGCTGGGGGAACACACTGGTGTGACTGGGATACAGCTGGAGGTGCTTGTCTGAGTGCCTCCACCACTCCCCACACCTTCTGCGCCTGATGCCAGTTTTGTTTCCACAGTCTGAGGCTGCAGAACAGCTTTCCAGGATCTGCATGTGGCAAGGGCTTTCCACAGCTCACTCACACACCATCCTTCCTTAGGAAGGGACTCGACTTCCCAGGCAGGCTGCCATTTTAGGGTGTTTTTCCAACTTTATCATCGGATAGATTTCTTGTTCTCTGCTCTTGCAAAGCCTACTCTGCTTTGCAGCCACGATTTAATTTCCTTCTGATGGCAGATTTTCCCCTGTTTATATTTTATCCTGTGCCCTGTAGCTAATGAATGCTGCTCTAGCTGAGATCTGGCAGCGCATTCGCTGTTGCCTGGCAAGCGTTCTCCTCTGCTCTGATGTATTTATTTCTTGATTTCACTGGGACACAGTGTGGCATTGTGGAAAAGTCAGTGCTTTTGCTTACGTGGAGTTTACACAACCAAGTGTGAGGGTACAGGGCACTGCAAGTGAATTCTCTTTTGTACTTGGGAGGCGTAATTCCAGTAGCTAACTGCACTTCATGTCAGAGGTACAACTTGCCATGGGACCTGAAAAAGTGAGTGGAACATCCCGCTGAGCTCACCATTGCACGAGATGAGGCTCCTGCAGATCCAGGCACAGCCAGCCTGCACCTTCAGATTTTTTCTTTAGTAAGTCTTAACAGGAAGTTTCACAATTGCATCACAATTGCATTTCTGTCTCGTATCAGAGGAAAAAAAAATCTTTACAGAAGCTACATCTGTGGTATTAACGGTCTCAGAAACGGATAACTACACTTCAGCCAGTCCTGTCAAGCACTTGAAGATGTACCAAATTTGTGTAGGGCCATTATTCTTTCCTCTGTGCTAGCTAGTAATTCATTGTCATCTCAGATTTCAGGGCTGGTACCGAGAAAACAAGGTAATTAAAATAGACAGACCAAGGGAATCTGGATGCTTTAATTTTTTTCCCATTGGTACCTGAGCTACCCTAAACAAAACTGCTTTTACCCTGTGAAAAACAGGTATCATAAACCAGTCTTTATGAAGACAAAACTCTGTATTAAAGGCTTTTACATATCTCTCTCTCTCCAAAATTATGCCTAGGCTCCATGCAGACAAGATGAACAACAGAAGTATTAGCACTGTATTAATGGTCTGCTGCTGGCCTTCCTTCTGACAAGACCTTCTGTTGCTTCCCTTTCCTTTGCAGCCTGGAGTCATCCACATTTCCACTGATTCACTGCTTCGTGCTGCTATGTTCCCATGGCTCCAAGTTACTGGAAGCCTTGGAAGAGATCACAAGAGGACAGTCAGATGTCACAGAAGGTGCAATGGGATCATCCTGGCCCATCCTTTTGGAGAAATCTTTATTTAATCTCTTTTCCCAGACCACACACTCCACTTTTTCCCTCCTCCACTGATGACCTTTCTCCTTCCATTATGCAGAGAGGGACAGCAAGTCATTCTGAAGTTATTGTTTTCAGTTCAGAGGGTTTCTCACCATACAGACCTCGCTTGCTGTGACAGTGCATACAATAAGTGTTTGCAGAGGGAGTGTTTCCAAACACCTAACAATCAGCAGAATGATCTGGGAATGTGTTACCAGTGTCATGATGGAAAACTATTCATAACAGAATACTCCTTTTAGAATATTCTAAAACTACCTCAAGAGATGTTTCTCTGACTGTACAACCAAACACTCTTTCACAAGCTTCATTTCCTGACTTGTTTATTTCTTCATGTGTTGCCCAAGCCCCTTCTGTCACACATTATGTATTTCTTCCTTTGAATATGATACTCCCTGATTCATGCTTTCTGCAGAAGTATGGCTTCACCAAAGAAAAGAAGGCAGAAAGAAATTAGGGGAAAGAGGAAGGACTCACAAGAACCCACTTCCAACAAATCCTCTACGTCACCTTGTCAGGGCACTCTCCCCAAAAGTCCAATTCTCACTAACCATATAAAAGAACTAATTTCCTTTTGTGTGTAGAAGGGGACTAATTTCCACTGTTCAAAGGACACTCATTTTGGTCCTGAGTACATCCTCTATAGAGAGGGCTACAAGATCATGACTCTTCTCCTCTGAGGCAGGACCAATGTTTGTTCTGCTCTCAGAGAGCAACCAGAACAAAGCCATCAATGACAGAACTCCAAGATACATCACAAGTAATTAAATAAGAAGCAATACTAGTTAATAGATAAAATACACCAAATGAGAGATGAAAGTTAGATTTCAAGAGTACAGAAGCAGAACATTACCTCTGTATAAAATACTCTGAATGACAAGTTTTCCCCCTGCTGCCCCTTTCAACTTTCCAACTCTTTACCTAATGACATCAGGATTTCATTTTCCTACTTCTACTTTCTCCTGTATTTAATTATTTTTCTTTACTCAGCAAATCCTTGTAAAGTCTGAGTGCCATTTATTTGTGTATTTATTTCAACTAGTTACTACTTACCTCATCCCACTCCAGAAGGTAGCCGGTGATTTTTGAACCATTATCAATGGGTGCCTATGAACAAAAATAAACAAAAGGTGATTTTAGGAACAAGAGAAAATTACTTCACCATCCCCCAGGCAAATGACTACAGTTTCAAGTGAAACCAAAGCTTTGCACATGGCTTGGCAACCTCTAAACGAACACCAGGAAGAAGCTGGACGTAATGAAACACATGCATTTTAAAAGTCAAATCAGTGCACAGGAAGGGATTTGTCAGAGTACAGCAAGCTCAAGCCCCTTACTGTAAAATGACTGTCTCAGCTTTCAATTATTTTCAGTATTTATGCTCACTGTCAGTAAATTCCATTTTTCCCTGCTTTCTTGCCCGTTGCAAGCGTTACCTACCTTCCACTGTAAAGTTAAGGAGCTTTTGGTCCTGTGCGAGGGTTTGGGTGGGAAGGGACACTCTGGTGCTGAGCTGTGAGTGGTGAAGCTTACTGGCTCTGAGCAGGATCCCTTTACTGAGTTGTACATTGCATATACCCTGGAAACAGTATTCAAATGGGTTATAAATATGCTGACAGTTACACTGGCACTGCCTCAGCAACAGTATTTGACTATCAGAGCATCCAAGACACCAGCCACTATGGACAGATTTATCACAGAGCAGTGGCTATCCTTATTTTACTTCATTTTATACAAGTAAGCAAAAAACCCACAACAAAACCACAGCAGAATAGGACCATTACGTTTTTTTGTGCAAATACTCCCATGGACCACCAAGTTACCCTCACCATCTTTTCTTTCCCCCACTACTTCCTTGTCTATTGCCAGACTTCCATACTTCGTACTAAAATCTTCTTCATAGTACAACAGAAGATGTGAAATATTGAGAAAAAACTCTAATGCCTGGTTTACAGTTGATTCACATATACCACACTGAATGGTGTTAACTGCTGGTCTCCTTCCATAGGTACGAACTCATCCTACACAGCTCAGGGGTCAACACTCCATGGATTAGAACTAATTCAGCTCAGCAACACTGCTCTGAGAAACAAAAAATCTTCAAAGCAAATTTGATTTCAGGCAAATCCTCTATGTATCAGCATAGAGGGGGATATACAATGCCAAATCATGTGGGAAAGCAAACACGATATAGTTGAGCACTTCCTCATGAGGTGCTTTTCTCTGAAAAATTAATGATGTTATTTTTTCCCTCCACATTTTCCATGCAGCAAAAGTGCAAATTGGAAGTCTTCCACTCAAAAAAAAAAGTTCAAACCATGACCAGACGATGACCTCTGAGTTGGATGTAGCTATTGTGTACTTGAATGCAGAGCTAAAGAAAGGGCAATTTCTAAATTTGTTTTCAGTAGATAAGAGTAATTTATGTACAATGGCCACCTACGTAGAATCAAACCTTTTGGGGGAGGTTGACAAGTACTGCTGTAGTGCTGCTTTACCCATCACCTGTTAGCAGTCAGGAGTGAAAGCAAATGCAATTAATTAATTGAGCCTGCATGTGGCAAGTGGTTTGTATGTGTGGTGGAAATGAGTGTAGCCAAGCATCCAACACAAACCGTAAGGGAATATAACTATGAGAAAATGAGCTTCAGGGGCATCTTCTGTGTGTCACTGAAACACTGAGCACAGTCAGCTCTGAAGGCACCAAAACAATACACCTGAAGAAAGGCAGGCAGTAAGTTCAGAGTGAACCAGGTTGTCCTGGGTGCCCAGTAGGGCAGCAGAAAGCACAAGCACTTTGTCCGGTGCAGACAAAGCCCTGGGAGATGCTGCCAAGGTCAAGGAGACCCAAGGCGATCTGCCCAGTAACTGCTGGCCCCATAAATTTCTTCACTTAAGAGATTTATTTCTTCACAGTTGTTAATACATAATGCAGTTTCAGTGAAGAAAAAAACTGCCATGGAAGACAAACAGGCAGCTTGTTCAGTGTCGACTCGCTCTGCGACAAACTCGTGCTGCAGCTTTGGAAAGCTGGCTTTTGCATTTAGTAGTCACTTGTTTTTAAACAGAAGTTACTGCCAACTGTTCACAAACGACTTATAATTTGGCAAATGTGCAGGAGGGTGGGGGGAGCTGTAGGTAGGGAGGAAGAAATCTGCCAGGATGACCCTGGTGTTTGAAGTTGGCTTCAAAAGAGATGCTCAATGCTTACAGTAGGAAGCTCAGCAGTGTTTTACAACTTTCTCCTTGTTACTGTCCCTTTGCTGCTATGGCCAGCATTCCTGCCCAAGCAGGGAGCTACATCTTTTCCTTATTTATGAGAAATAACTTCTGGTCTTGTGCTTCTACTTGAGAAGTTCATTTTAAGGCTCCAGTAGAAACTACCCTTAAAAATAAAAGGAATCTATAGTATCAGAGGAAGGTGGACACATTTTGGAGTTGGATCATTTTTAGAGCTCAGAAGCAAAGTGTTTGTTCTTTAAAGTTTTACTAACAGGAGTAACCTTGATGTGAAACAGCACACCAAACATAGCCCTTGTCTGGAAAAACAGAAAGGAACAATAGACATGAGTGAAAGGATTTTTTTTAAAGAGGATACTGAGGGTAAATGAACAGGATGTGAATTGAAGGCTTGGTTCATAAACTAAGCCTTTAAAAAAAGCAACATGAGCAGGTAACACAGACAGTGTCAAAACTAACAGGGAGCAAAACTAGAATGTGTTACGTGTTAATAAATGTGTAAAACACATTTTCAGAATCAAAGAGAAATATGTCCTGAAAGTATCAACACAGGCCAGTGTGAATTCACTTTTTTCTTGGAATAAATGCTGAAATTACTATAGGCAGATGGATCTGTAATCAGCAGACTTGCTTCTTAAAGCACAAACTACTTATGAAAAAAGTGTGCTGGAGTACTTTCAGTGCGAGCACCTATGTTACAGTAGCTGAAGAAACACCAGTTGTTTGAATCAAATTTTTAAGCAGCTTCAGGTATCCCACTTCCATACACGAGCACTTCCAGGCCCATTATCCATACAGATAGAAATACAGACATGTAGATGTCTTTTTTCCTCCTACTATAGCAATGACAACAACATGACAAAAAAATACATTGTTCCAAAAGTACTCTCATCATCATTCCAAGATAAAAATCCATAGCAAAGTATTTAGAAACCACCAAACCCCACACTTACAGAGGTGACCATGAAATTCTTGAACTATATTGAATATTTAGCTAACAAACTTTCACTTTTATTGTGATAGAATTGAAGAGTTTCTATTTAAGTGACATTCATATTCACACTAACTCACCTGACATGATAATCTGTTGCTGGCCTAAGGTCCTTCAGGTTATATTCTAATTCTTCTCCACTGCAGGAAAGAAGCCCAGACTCAATAAATTACTAAATTACAAAAAGCAGTGTAAGACCTAGCACAGCACCTAGTGATTTTCTAGTTATAATTTGAAAGAAGAAAAACAATTCCACTAAAGAAAAGGAGTAGCAAACAAAATATCAGCAATTTGTCAACACACTTTAGCTTTCTTACACAGAAGAAAAGAATTTGCCATCCTAATTTATACAGCAAACCAGCTATATGGGTTTATTTCAATGCTATCTTTACATTTTGTTATTTGCATAAAGCACATTGTGGTTTTCAAGTCTCCCAGAGCTGAAAAGAACGAAATCCAAACATCATTTTTGTACTTTCTGCAGATTCCCTATTTCAAAATACTTTATAAAAAGTGAGCCACAGAACTTCAAAGGAAGAAGCACAGTTTCTTGCACAAATGTTCCACTTATTTGCTTTCTCCTCCAAAACGATGCTCCCTGTGAGGATCATGGCAAGGAGACTTTAATTAATGCCTAAACAGCTGGACCCAGCCCTCTTTTAATACTAAGAGAAGTAAAAGCACAGAGTTTCAGACATTTTAGGAAAAAAACCCAGCAAATAATCTATTAATTTCAAATGCAGTCAACATAGTTAGGGCTATTCTTTTTCCTTCTGGTTTGTTTGCTGGTAAATGAATACTGGGCTCAGTCATGTGTTGCCAATTCTGTGAACATTAAGGTATGGGTCAGTGCTTAATAAGTAACAGTCATCTCATGGAAAAGTTTGGCTTATTTGTGATTTTATTAAAATATGGGAAACAAGAAAGCTCTCAATTTAGCATAAAGAAATATTTCAGAGCTAGCTGGACAAATACAGGGAGATGTCTCCAAATCAAGAGAACAACATCTACCAGAAAGCACATGCCTGCTGGATTACCAAAAACACACAAAAAAAAGGATTTTTTTTTTTTTTCATATAATCCAATGCTCTGCAAATCCTTTTTTTCCCCCCTGAAACGAGTGCACCTCCTTGCAAAGACAATGTATTCAACATATTGCAGACTTTCTTTTGCCTATAGTAATAACAATTACTGCTGCTTCCTGATGGAATGTACCACATCAAACTAATGGCTGCACTCTGGCCAGCAGCAGGAGACACATCACCATCAGCAGCTTTAAAACAGATGCACAGCATTTCATAAGCAGGAGAAAATGTGCAGCCATCACACCAGTAAGCACAAGAAGTACTAGAAGGTGTCCTTCCAATTTTAAGAGCTCAGCAGCACATAGTTAACTACAGAGATGCACACACTGGCTCACAAATAGGCAGCATAAATGCCAGGAAAAAAAAAATAAAATCAGGCAGCCTTTCCCTGGTCAATACCTTCTTTTTGTACTACCCAAGATCTGTCTTCAGCATACCAAGAGGAATACCCTTAAGAAAGGAGATGGTTTGGTCTCAAGAGGTAATTCCATAAATACTTTATCACCTGGAATTTATTTAATGAGATTTGGGAAGGATTAGCTATTTCACAATAGCCAAGGTCACATCTCAAAATTTTCTTTCCTAGACGTCATTAGCAAGGAAAAAGAAAGGCCTAACACCATATGTAGTTGATCACAGAATGAGCTCAGAGGATCACTGCAAGGAGACAGAGAAATCCTTCAGAATTTTTACTGAATACTGCTGAGAGCTATGTGTTTGGCTTTTTCTGGGGAGACTCTACAGCCTACTGCTTGCTGTACTCCCTCCTCTGCTCATCTAAGACACTACAAAGCAGTAAAGGCCTCAAATTTTGTTCATTAGCTGAAATAACAAGCTTTACTGTTCTAAATTCTGCAAGTGCACACAAAATTAGCCCATTAGGAAGGCAGCTATCCTGCTTGTGTGGTGCACATGAAAGGTTCTGACATTTAGCATAAAAGTAACCTTTTCACTGGCAATGGGCAAGACAGCATGGCATGCAGGATCTGCCACGTGCCAGGGAGCTGGGATGGGATGGCAATTAGGGACCTTGTGACATGCACTCAATCAGCTCCCTGCAAGTTCCTCCAGTGAGGGGGCTGATGGGACAGCAAGGGAACAACTAGAGGGTGCTCCAATGTGCCTTTCTTCTGTGAGCATGCCAAAACACACCCTGAAAAGCTCAGAGAATTTATTCCTAAATGAAAACACGAGAGTAAAAATGATGCTGTTACCTGTAAATTATCTTGTATTTTCCATCCCTCCCTTTATCTGATAAGGCAACCTCGTAGGTACAGGTGTAAGGCAAACCGTTGTTGTGTCTATCTGCATTGAGAAGGCCAGTGGGAGGTGACCAGGAAAGTAAAACTGTTCTTGCTTGAATATTTGTAACCTATAAAAGAAACATGAGTTACTCTGAATTCCAAAGAAAAAACATTATCCTCTTGCTTTCTGCTTGCATCTTCACAACCAATTTCTTATAAAATGGAAATTTGAGAGACAGAGTTGAAAAAGTAAGGGGGGGTCACAAAAGTGCCACAATGCAAACAAAAACAGAGATTCATGGCATACAGTAATCTCCAACAGATGAGGAATAGAGACAGATTTCCCCCTGCAGTGAACTGGCTCATCACTGTCTGAGCATCCAACAAAGGATGCCTCACACCCCTCTGGAGGTACCTGCTGCTGTGGCCATTACAGAAGGGAACTGGAACTAAGTGGAACAAAGACCTTATGCTATACATGGTTTTGTACACAATTGTCTTTCTAGTTTTTGTTGGGGAGCTTCTCTAATAAAACTCTGATGGCTTTTTTCAGTAATCCTGCTCCTTCTTTACATTTGAAACTGTAAGAATTCAACAGCGAATAAGTTAAAAACCCTAATTTAATCTGAAAATTTACACTGACTCCAAAGCAAAAGGGGAAATCGTAATACAAGTCCAACTTGTCAATTAAAAATTACATTGCATATCAATCACTTTGTGCCCTGAGATAAAGACTGCATGTGTGATCTTCACTCACCCATGGGTGCAACACCTCTGCAGCAGATGGGTAAGAATTATCTTTCAGTTAAATTTAGAAAAAATTCCTCAAAGCCCTGCACCAAAACCAATTTATGACTCCACCAGTGCAGCTGTATTCTTCTGGACACCCAGGTCCACACAAGCCCACATTGATCCATCTTGCTTTCCTCACCAGGAGAGCCACTGGCACATCAGCTGCCTGCACCCAAAAACAGCAGCTTCCCAGAGAACAGCCTCCTGTTATCAGGCAAAGACAGAAGAAAGAAAACTCCCCCATGCCACTGGCTCAAAACAAAAAGAAAGAAAAAGCAATAGTTGCACTGGCTATCTGGGAAAGGCAGCATATTTTTACACATGCCTGCTGGAAAAGCCCAGGGAACCCTCAAAGGCTCCAGTGCTCTGTCACAAATTCTCCACTTTTCATCATGAAAATAATGATTTTCTCCTTCTAATTGTAGTGAATACGTAAAGAGTATTTTTTTTAGTTACCCTCTATGAGGAGGAATCTAAGACTGAGGTTTTAAATTCTTTATTTCTCAGACACATAAAATTTCACTGGTTCTATATTTTTAACAGATTTTTGCAACACACAGAGAAAGATAATATTTTGGAAGGTGTAAGATAAATGATGCAGGTGCTCAGTGACACTTTTCCTAACTTTTGCAGAGACAAGTAAGACCCCCTTACCAGTAAATGGTTTGGTAATCAAGTACTAGCAAGCAGCTTTCAGGGACTGCTTGTCCACAATCTAGCTTCTGGATATCTTTATATAATGGAGAATATTTAACTTCTCACATGAAAACACATTGCTACCAGCTGATGAGCACTGCAACTGTTGTGTCTGATACCCATATTATCAAGCAGCTTCTTCCTGAGCAAGTCATAAATCCATTTTTAACAGACTGACAAGTGGGTGACACCATGAAAAGTCTCATCACAAACACTGTGATCTCAAAACTTGAAGACTTTAATTCATAGCAGCCGACTAGAGTCTTGCCAAAAAGAAAACCTTTGTTCAACCGAAAACGAAAAATAAGTTTTACAGCAAGAAAGTTTAAGCAGCATCAAGCTTTCTTTGTAAAAAATATGGGCATGCAAAGTCTTGTATGAATTTTCATGGCATTCCTTGTTTTCACAGCATTTTCTTGTCCTGTTTTTCTGATGCTATGAAGTCAATGTTTACTTCAAGAACTTGGACCAGAGAACACCAATACTGGATTAGATAGCTTATAAAACACTTGAATAGTTCAAATTAAGACAGATAAGTTAAATTTTTTGAGATACACAGATACACACACGTACGTGAATGAAAATGTGGCAGAGATATTCAGAGCTGAAAGTCTGCATTTCAAATAATATTTTGATCAGAATACTGACTAGTAAGATCCAAATAGATTTTTATTTTTTTTAACAGACATTACTACTATGCCAGCTCAGCCCATCAACATGCAGTTTCTTTTATTATGGAAATATGCTTGCATAATTGTTTTTCATAAATTCAGACAGACTTGGAGCTGGAGGCATGATATCCTGCCAATGTTCTATTGAAATGTTTTTCTCTATGACTACTCCCAAGGACACACGTATATATTCCACGTACGGCAGAACCCTGGCCCTTCATGAACTTCAGCAATCTGTAAAAAGTTAGGTCTTGAGTTTCTGAAATTAAGAGAAAGTATCTTATAGACTAACTGCTACAAACTGTTAGACTATTATTCTAAAGTCTCTGTGCAGACATTTCCATGCAGAGGATAAAAGTCCAAACCCAGCTGCTAAACTGCTGCAGCTACACCATTAATTTCTCACTGATAGAGAGCCCAGGGTGGCTCCTGGCTGCCTTGGTGGTGGTGGGTACACAGCAACTGCTGGTGAGGTTGAAAAATAAACACTCATTGAATACAACTCCTAGCTGCACTGAGTACACACAGCAAGTGTAGCAAAGTGAGTGAGGGGTCACTGTCTGTGTGATAAAAGTCAGAAAAGGCAAATCTATACCCTCCCTGGGTACAGAAAGCACAGAAGGGCTGTGCACGTCAGCACAAGCACAGGGAAAGGATTTATTTGTGCGGCTGGAGATAAATCCATGTGCTACTCCCCGACCAACAGGCTGATAGCATATCACAGTTACCTGCCAAAGGCATATCTCTTCAGTATCTCATTTCATGGCCAAAGCCACCACTTAGTTTACCCATGAATTCCTACCTGGAGCAGGCAGTACGGCCTTTGTGCAAAAAGGGCAAGTTAAATAAATGGGGTTATGATATGCCGAGAATAACAAGCAGGCACTCAAAAAACAGCTCAGTAGCTTTATCTCCAACTTTTCTCACTCACACAAATACTTTTCAAAAAAAGATAAAGAGCAGCTGAAGAGAATTGGACCAGCCCTTTCCATGCCTAAAGAACAGGCTGACTACCATCACGATGGTGGGCTTAATGGCCCTTCTGAATTCACAGAAAAACACTACACTGACAATAAAAAAGAGCTTATGGTTCTCCAATAGTGCCCTAATTCCATCTGACCAAAATATAAGGGGCCAGAGCACCTCTTCCTAAGCTGGGCAGGTAAACCTTTGTGCTGCTTCCTAGTTACCCCAGTCTGTCTCATCTGTCCCCAAAATCTCTGTGCTCCCTTTGAAGAGGGCTGGCTTGGCCTTTTAGCCAAGACCTAACAAAAGATTCTCCCACAAGGAGTTTTGTGTGTGGTGGTGAAAAGCACAGTTAATTAGTTTCTGAAAACTTCTCAGTTTACACAGTAAATGCCTCCTTTCTGTGCTATCAAAACTCGGTGGTGTAAATAATTATTCCATAAAAGCCCCTGGGAAAGAATCCAGCTCCTGCACCACTTCAATAAGGTTACAAGGCTGATGAATATCGGTCCTTCCCGTCTTTCAGGTAATGAAAAATGTTTCTGTACAACTTTCATTATCTTTCAAATTCCGGGTTAGCATTCACAGGCATCGTGTGGTTCGGGGGCTTATTGTATGTGTGAGAACTACACTGCAAGCAACATTCATTTACTCCCTCGAGGGCAAGGTTTGAAAGACTTGGGGGTCAAATGAATTCATGGTTATTACTGGGTTGTGATTCTGCTTTTAAACTATGGCTCTAATCCTGCAATTTTAGGCAAAAATCCCAAAGATTAAATATGAGTTTTGGTGCAGAGCAAGTCAGCAGGAGCAGGCTGCCTTTTGGGAAGTCAAACTGATGTCTGAGCTCGGGCTTGACAGACCTGTGGTGATTCCCTGTGGGGGGTGAGATCCCTCCAAGCCCCTCAGCAGCCATCAGATGCAGCAGTGCTGGCCCCCACTCCCACTTTAGAAACCCAGAATCAAGTTTCCCTTCCCTCACACAAAGATATTTGGTTTAGAAAATGCTTACTTTGTCTGTGATAACGTGAAATAAAAATACATTTCAGTTTAAATAAAACCACGGGGGAATAAAAGCAAAAGGTGTCTTTTAAAATTTTTGCTGTTAAAGCTATGACTAAATTTACAGTTTGGCTGCATAACTCTTAAACAGGAAATAACATCTGTTATTGAAAACAGACCTTTTATAAAGAAGTAATTTAAAGAGGGTGTATATTTTGTATTCTGAGAGGTACCTGTACAAACCAGACACCTCCAGGCGATACCATGGTTGTGGAGTCTCCTGCAGGATTTGCTCACAAGGTTAATTCCTTCAGATGGCTTCATCCCTTTGGATGGCTTCTCTATCACTGATAATGGAGGGAGCTGCTCACTTGGACACAAAGCCACATGCTGCAGACACCCTAACACTCCACTTGCCACTCACTCATTGCTCTGTGTTCTTTCATTTTGCATCATTTCTTCACTACTATTTTTCTATACATTATTTTATTTTTCATTCACATATGCATAAAGCTTGCCAAAAAACATGTCTATTTATGCATAATATATTTCTATCACATATATATAATACTGACTACACACACAAACAATCATTCATAACAATTAATGGTTTGGGAGAGTCCTGTGAGCTTAATTACTCACAAATGTCAAAGTTACAGAGAGAATAATAGATAATCCCCAGCATCACCTCAGTAAATGTCATTATTATTGAACCAGCATTTGTCATGGTTTACATTTTCTTAAAAAAATTTCTGGTTTTGATGATTAAAGGACAATTATTTCAGTCTATGTTTAGTTTTTTCCTCCTTTTTGCTTTAATGGCTCTGGTTACCATAAATCTCATTGTACAGATGTTAGAATCCTGCTGTGGCTATTGACCAGAGGAGTAACATTTGGGCAGCCTTTGGCACAAAAACTTTGACTTATTCTGTACAACAAATTAACCTAACTTTGTGCTAGGTACACTTTCTTCCCTTCTGGTCACTCAAACTCTTCTCTAAAGTCTTCATCCTAGTATTGTCACTTGCTTCTACACAAAATGAAGCGACTTTCCTTCTTGTGAACAGAACCTCAGGCTGGTATTTATCACCTCTGCAGGTCTAGTTTAGGGTCTGGTTGGCTTTGAACCTGATCCTGTCAATGCCATGACACCAGGATCCAACATCTATTGATTGAGCAATTTAAGACCAAACACCTTTTGTATCTCTTGAGAACAAAACATCCAAGAGAAGAGAGTCCAAAAATAAAACTCAGCCTGTGCTCCTGCCTGCCTCTCCCTGAGCTCTGCCACTTCTGCAGCCAAGGCTCCCACTGCAGAACGTCTTCATATCAGCCTCCAGAAGCTACTGTCAAACCCAGTCTTTAAATGAGCTTTCCAATCATTATTTTGTATTTATTTGCTTATTTTTTTTTCCACTATCTTTCCAGCTGGACAGAGAAAGGCCTGAGCCCTGAGAGCAAAGGAGATAGAAATCCCAAAACAGAAGCCATTTCCCTCTCTTTGTGATTGCTTCTTCCAGGGCTGGTTTGGACCATTCACTTAGATCCACAGTACTCTTCTGGTTTTCATTTGACAAACCAAACTAGAAAAACATGGCATTCAAAGGGCTTACAACCAGATTTGTTAATGGCCTCACCTGACTGTGGTCACACTCAGCATTAGGGTTATTTACATGGTGATTCAATTCCATTCTAATTCACAGGCTTTTATGGCTCAGATAAACACAGACTATAGTAATTCACCATTGAATAATACAATTAGTTTAATTTAATCATGATTAAAGACATAAATTGCTCATGACAAATAAAATTAAATGCAAGAGAGTGGGGTAAGAGCTATGTAACTCGCCACAGTGCACCACAGTATGAATACTGAGAGCCGTCCTCTGAAAAGAGGCAACTGGTGCAATTCCTGCAGTAGGCAGAGCCCTCAAATACCCACGAGCACAAAAGATGCTTTAGATTTATATCCCAGCAAAATGAGTTAGCTAATAGATTGTTGCCACTCTATGTAAGGAAAAAATTCAGAGATGTTTCCCTATAAAATCACCAGTATGTTGTGGCATAATCTACTTATCACATTTGCTATTATACATTTGGGTGGCAATTTAAGATCACATACCTGTGGTTTCTCCATTCCGGAAAGAATGTCTTGAACTCTTTTGGTTTCTGAATCAAATTCTGTAAAAGAGAGAATGTGGAAATAGGAAGAAAAATAAATTACCAAAATTAAACAAAAATGTCAACAATTCTCCCAGAATTTGTGAATACAGGAGGGAAGGAGACAGACATTACCTGCACATGAGCATCAGTTGTTTTGCTCTTGTGAATTTAAGGTATGCAGTTCCATGAATTAATACTACAACATGTTGTAAAAGAAAAAGGAAGGACTAAAGCTTCCAGTAATTGCAGATATTCAGAAAGGTGGGACTATTTGTAGAAGTGTCCTGCACAAATAATGTTAATACTTGGGATTTGCTGTCACAGAGTAAAACCATCCTGTTTCCAATGCTTGGCCATTGGAAGAAGCCCAGGAGTTTCTACAGTTCAAATACTGCTGAACCTATCCTGGTTTGAAAACCAAACCTATCTTCCCTCCATCAGCTGGGCAACCCACCTGTTCTCCAGAGCACTGGGCTCTGGAGAGGATTTGCATCCTTGCCCTGTGCGTGTAAAGCCCAGAAGAGCCATACAAGGTGCCTGCCCTGAGCCCCAGCACCCACCCTACAGCCATCTGTCCCTAAATCATGTAATGCCCCAAGCTCTTTAACAGCCACCTTCCACCTAGAGAGACAATAAAGCAACGCCAGGAGAATCCCAGTGCCTGACCAGCAGTCAACCACCCTCCCTGCCCAAGTCCTGGGGCTGGTGCAGCAGGTCCTGCAGGGGATGTCTTCCCCTAAATTATAGAGATTAATTGCGCAGAAGGTGCTGCAGAGGCATCATCTGAGCAGTGGAATCAGCCTTTCTTCCATACTCCCCCCCAAAACAATCTTAAGGTAAAACATCAGTTTAGAGTAATGAGGTGACACAAAGCAGCTTTATTCCTTTTGGACAGCAGCACAGAGAGGCCTCACTTTCCACTACACTATTCTCTAATGGAAAACTAGGAACATATTTTTCCTGTGGTGTTTTTTTTTTTTCTTTTTCAAAATGTTAATGTAAAAAGTTTGTTCACCAAAGGAGAATACATCTCACCTACAGCAAAGTGAGCCAGATGTACTTGGCATAGGAAGCAAAAAATGCTAATAAACAGGTAAGATCAGATCAACAGCCTTCACTAATGATTCCCCCAAAACCTGACCTACTTCTTGCAGCCCAAGAATGTGTCTTTATTTTTGTCTGTGACCTCCTTTAGAATGTAGATCTTCTTTTTAAAAATTCCATGTGCTTGACTGCCAAAAAATAGAATTGGCTGAATGCTGATGGCCGCATTCCAGTGTAAATGCCCATCTCTCTCTACAAGAATGCACCTTGGTGAGGAGTGGGGATGACAGATCTCCTGCTGCACACATTCCTGGATTCCTTTTAGTCTCAGCCACTTGGAAAAGAAGGGAGTTGCAATATTTCAGCAGAAGTGGAGGATAGCAAGATTGTTTTTTCCATAGTAGATAACCCCAGAGTGTATTATAAAGAGTATGAACTGTCAGGATTGAGCCAATGTAAGACAATATTGACTTCAGAACTATACAGATAAACTAAAATGAAAAGGAGAAGGCTGGATGCTGATCCAAGTGAAAAAGTCAAAGTTTGGGGTGTTTTAGAATTCAGAGCTCCTTTCAGCATCAGTAAAGAAATTGGATTGTGCCACAAAAACCTGGATCCAGATCTGGAAACTGTGGAGATCCTGCAGGCTTATCTCAAAGGGATGCTAATCAGAAGCAGCTTCTGCAGCTACAGAGCATAACAAAAAAGCTGCTACTATTTTATTGAAAGTTTATGGTTATTATGTCACCCCTAATTACAACCCCCAGAAGCTGAGCGTGAATAATTCTCAACCTTAAATCCCCAACATGTGGACTGAATTTTCTTTCCTCTCTCTGCTTTCTAGCACGGATGCTATCTGTGTCACACTGAGCAGGAGAGGAAAACAAACCCTGCAGCCCAAAGAAATCTCACTTTCCCCTCCTGTGAAAAGCAATCACTGTGTACAGTAACTGAGTCTCCTGATCCTTGCAGGTCAGGGCTGAGGGTTCCAACTGCTCCAAGAACTTGCTCCAAGACCTAAGGGAATTGGGTATACCCAGCAAATAAATAATAATTTAAGTACTTCAATTAAACTTCTCAATGAAGAGGGCTACTATGAATTCTTTTTTTAATTAGCATCCCAAGTTGTTCACAAGAAGTCTCTGGGTACCAGATAAACTTAAGCCTCGGGTTATAAAGGACATGGAGACACTCATGGGGTCAATATGGACATTTTTGTCACCAACAGTTGATACAGATAAGCTGGAGGCAGAAGAAGAAAAGTCTCGTTCAAAGACTTTGGGAGGGGGAGAGAGGGAATAGAACACACACACACACAGACCTAAGGTGACAGCGAGTGCAAAAAGAAATTAAGAACTGAATTTAAAGTTGAGGAATAACATATATGAGTGGGTATTGCAACACATTTCCTGAAGAATTGCAAGCATCAGATGATGCACAGATGGTGACCAAGTATGTCAGAGATCGTCCCCCATGCTAAACCTCCCTAGTGGTCACACGAGAGACTGGGCAGGTGCCAGTGCCCCCTGGTGCACGTGGAACACACACCCCAACCCCTTCACACATACAGAGCTGATGCACCCACATCACTGATTTGCCAAGGCCATGAATTGTTTTACAAGGACAAATGCAAAGATAGAAAAGTCTGCAGTAAGAAGGATCCTTTTGCCACAAGCTTTGAAATCACTGCACTGTATGGAAAGGAGAGTGTGTGCCTTTGAGCCCTGCACTGAATTCAATCCAAAAAACAGCAGTGAATAATAGTTACTGTAAAATTAAAGGCAAAAAGCAATAAATATGCATAAGTGTTGTCTATAAAAGCAGAAGAGAACAGCTCAGGTTGGAAGGGGACCTCAGCAGAGGTCATCGAGTCTTACAGTATTCACAGTATTTAAGATACTTAGTTTCCCATGTCAAGAGCTGTAAAAAAAAAATCTCAGGCTTCTATGGATGGCTGATCTCCTTTCAGTAATAAATATCATTATTCACAGTCTCCTGAGCTAGACTAAGCTAAGGAGAATGAGACCTGTCCCAAGTCTCTCCCTCAGTAAAGTTCCTCTGACCTGCCAACCTCTCTCAGAACACAGTAAGTATCAAGCTCAACACCTTTCTTCTGAGCCAACAAAGAGCAGAAATCCTTCAAGACAAAATAAAAAATAATCTTATATGCCCTATGATGATAAGACAGAGCTGGTGGAAGGCCTTGTCTCCTGGCTCTCTGTTATTGTTACTCAGCAACCACTGAGGACTAGTCTACTAGATTAGTTCCATTTAGGGAGCATGAGCATCTCCCAGACACTGGCAGATGGGAAGAACAGCAGCAAGGGAAGAGGAAGCCTTGATGTAAAACAGGGGATTGAGATTCAGAAAAATTACCTACAACTGCTTGGGAAACATGGTGGGTGGCTGAGTGTGATTCACCTACCCAGTACTAACTGTGCCTGAATAACAAAGTTCATTTGCTTTCCAGTCTTTGTCCCTTCCTCTCCCTCAGCTGTCTGAGCCCTGAGCACCTGACAGAACACACAGAAGCTCTGAATGGCACACCCCCCAAACACTGGGGCTTGCAGAGACAGGCAGCAGACATGTGCTGCTTTCCCCCATTGCCATCAAGAACAGAAGCTCAGTCACGTCAAGGAAGAGCCTGACTAACACTTCAGGTCATTGTCCCATTATAACTTTTCCTCTCAACATCTGTTCCCCACATCTGTCATGGCAAAACTCTTCCTCCTAGGAGGAAGTTGGAGGTGGGGATGAATTCCTTGTGAATGCTCAGTGGGGTCCTCTGAGGGACAGTAAAAGCTCTGAGTTATCCTGAAAATCTCAGTGTCTAAGAGATAGAGCAGTCCCAAGCTCAGCACTAGGTTTTAATTCCCAGGCTGTGGGTTATTTGGATCCCAGTATTTCAGACTAAGCAGAGAAGCCAGCTGAAAGACCTGGACCGTGTCATCTCTCTTTTTTCCAGAGTTTTGAATCATAAACAAAACTTTAGAGACACAACCAGAAGTAAACGTCCCTAAAAATGAAACACTTTCTCAGCAGCTGTTTGGTGCTAACAGGGCTTCAATGTTAAGTCTTGCTGAACTAAAGCTTTTTATTCTATGCTTCTGTTAGCCTGTGTCTATGTTCCTTTCTGCACGTACACTGCAAATATAATTTTCAAACCTTTCCAACCATACTTTTCAATACCAAGCAAAGACTTAAAAAACAGGAAAAAAAAGTCATTTCAAGGTAAGTCTGAAGTTTCCATCAATAGTTTACATGTTTGCTTGAACAGCAGCTGTGTGTGTAAATGGTTTGAAATAGCTAAAAGCACTAAACTAATTAAGATTTTCCCATTGCAAATACAAATTTTAGGTTTGTTCTGCATTCTTTCCTTCGGAGAGAGGAAAAGGTCCAGCTCAAGACTTAGCTTCTGGCCACAGAAATTATTTACTGTTTCAACAGCCTTTCCATTCCAAGGGAATGACATCAGCATTAGCACTTTGCAAACTTTGAATCTAATTCTCAAGCAGAGCTCACAGATATGCCAGTCATAACATGACATGCTTTCTCAGAATTTGTTCCAGATTTATTGGGGCTGTGACCGGCTTTAATGCTGGGAAAGATCTTTTATCAGTCACGTACAGCACAACCTACAGCCCCCAAGAAAATGAACTCCTCAAAACACAGCCCAGCTCCTTCGTCAACTGCCTGCCAATGTCAAGGCTTAAGACACCAAGAACACATACAGTCTTTTTTCATTTCAGGGAATTGTAGAAATATAAACCAATAAACTCCTTGTACAAGAACAAACCGAAAACTGCAGATGTCACGCTGCAGCTGAGTCACAGAAAGCAGGACCAGAGGGGATGTGACACAGTCACTGAGTTCATCCTCCTACACTGAAACATGATCATCTATACTCAAACCATTCCTCAGCCCATTTTAAAAAAATAATTGAAAATTAAATAAATAACCTCCTGGCCCACGATTGTGCATCTCCAAACTTCCCCAGCTAGGTGAAATACCACAGCATCCAACTCTCCTGGTCACTGGGAAGATTATTTCCTCAGTTTTCCCTGCTATACCTTAAACTTGCTCTTCCTTCCCTGCTCACCCACTGCTGGCACTTTATTTGTCACCACCATTTCACGTACTTGAAGGCATTTCTTCCTTTAAATGAAGCAAGCTCATTCCTTCCATATCTGTATTTACCAGGTGTCACTTACTCCTGTCCTCTGACGTGTTTTTTAAATTGGCTTCCAAATTTCTGAAGATGTGGTAGCAGCCCTGACCACTATGTGCCAGCAAAGGCCCTGGCAGCACCAGCTAAGGAGCAATGTACCCATTTACAGAGTTTTCTTACAGGGTTCCTCTTCCCTCCCTACACAGCAACTTGTCTCTTGGGGTTTATATTCTACTACACCTCCCAGAATTACTGTGCAGAACTACCACATAGCTACAAGAGAAAAAATAAAAAGGTGTGTTTGAGAAGCACTGGCTCAAACAGAACTTTATTCCCGCCCTGATCAAACTTTTTCTTTCAAGGCCATTTGAGCTCTCATCCTATTTTGTCCTCCTTCCCCCCCACCCGTAACCCACCAAGCACTCTCAACCCCATCAGAGCCTGATATGGACTGTAATTTAATAAGCACCAATCCCTATTCCATCCTTTAAGACCTTAATGAAAATATTGAATAAAATTAGACTTAGGACAAATTCCTGCCTAATCTAGTTTGATGCAGCTTTCCAGTTTGTCAGGAAGGCAGCCAGGGCAGGGCAGGGTCACAGATAAACCACCAGGCTACGTGCTGCCTGGCAGATCTAACACTGGGAAGAGCAAACCTGGTGTCACACAACTCTTCCCATCACCACTTCCACGCCAGGCAAAAAAACTTTAGAACAAAAAACTTGTGAAAAAAAATTTATATTCAAAGCACTCAATCACACCATGCTGAAATATAATACACCAAAGATTATTAATAAGGCCTACAAATGCCTTTGATGAGATTTCTAAATGTCAAATATTTCAAATTTCTATTAATGACATGAAAACTAATAAAAACATCAATGATAAAACATGACTGCAGCTCCCATGGCCAAGGAAGAGATTTGTTATCCAGCTTCAGATACAATTGTTGAAACATGTTATAATTCTTGAAAAATTGCTGTGCATGAGCATATCACTTAAGTTTTCCACTTCCAAGTGCCTTCCCACTATTGCTATCCTAATCTACTAAAATGCCTCAACTGGTACCTATGAGCTTATCCATTATTTGTCCTTAAAGACCAAACTACACAGAGATAGCAAAAAAATTCAAGCCATTCCCTAAATAACTGAAGGCAAATAGAAAACCTGCCCACAGAAATATCCTGTATAATCTCCAGAAAATTACATTTTCAGATCTAAAATAAGAAAAAAAAGTTCTCTAGCTATCCTGATTCACTGGGATGATAAAGCAAAGAATAACTGGTGCTTGTTTCAACACCACTGATACAGGCATGACTTTAATCCCATGTTTCAGACATTTCCTGACCATAGTCCACCTCTATTAATGTCCTAATTTTACCTTGACTGCTTCAGTATCCAATTGTCCATGGGACAAGATACTCCAAAATGCCTGGAGTGCAAATTCACAACTCACTCTTCTTTAACCAGACACTGGTCACAGCATGGATAAGGATCAGATGTGGAAGCATTCAGACACAAATAACAAAGCCACCTCAGCTAAAAATTGTTTTAAAAATAAATGTAAGTGCATCCAATCCTCCATGTCCCTCCAGTATTGCTTGGACGTATTTTTTTGTCGGGATGGAGGAAGGAAAATAAGATCAGTAGTAAAGGAAACAAAGTGCTGGATGCAAGGGACAAATGGAGGGTCAGTGACATGTTGGGTTTGTTTTTCTCTGCTTCTTTGCTGCTACTGCTGGAAGACAGCAACAACAACTCCTACTTTACTGGCTGAAGATCTGAGTGAATTCCTACTGTGAGCACGCAGTTGGTCCATTAGAAGGCAGAAAAGGGCTTTCTTAGTAAAATACAGCAACCCCCCATCTCCATCACATACATTTCACATCTTAAGGAAGCGCTTTGTACATCTCCCAAGGAAGATAACAGGGGCAGTGCACTGTGCATGGCTGCAGCTGGCTGGGTTTGAAGGAACACCAAGTCAAACAATGACATAACCCACAGACAGAGAGGAAGCCCAAGCTGAATCTGCTGGAACAACAAACCACTTACACACAGGACCTCTTCTTGGAGTGTTTTCTTTTCATACTTTTGCTTTAGCTGATTTTCTGTGTCAAAATATTGTTCCTTTTTATTTTCACCAGCTTCCCTTTTGCTATCATGTTACAGCAGCTCACATGTTATGTGGGGTTGAGAAGACAGTAAAATCTTTGCAGATAAACAAGGCTGATAAACAGTGGCCCCTCTTCCATCAAGTACACAACAACACAGCTGATTCGTATAAAAGTACCTAACTGAGAAGAACTGCTTAAAACTCTGTTAATTTTTTTAAGTACAATTTCAATGCTACAGGCTGCAATGCCCAGATGGTCTCCTAAGCTGTGTTGGCATAGGCAAAGCTCCTGTTGGAGCAGGCAGGCACCATCCATGTACACACACCAGGTGGAGGTACTTTCGGTGCTCATTGCAACAAACTCTTCTATTATGTGTGACAGCTATTAATACCACTGAGTCTTTGTGGCTAAAAATCTTGAGCCTCTGCAGCTTGACACTGCCCTTCTCATCCCAGAGACAGAGCAGGTTAACCTCTGGGCCCAGGAGGGACACCCAGCACTGCTCCATGGTTTCCATGCTGAATGGGCAGAAAGAGCAGTAGCTCAGTGCCACTGGTCAGGTCATACACACTGAGCTTGAAAATAAGCTTTAATTCCCTAGTCTTATCCCTTCTATATGAGCATATCACTATCCCACAGCTCACTGCAGTTCACCAAGTGTGCAGTTCACAGAACTGTGAGACTGAAGGGTAATAAAAAAATAGATGTAACCAATCCTTTCCAACTAAGCAATTATTTTAATCAATTGTTGACCCTTCTCATACCTTCCTTAAGGCACAAGAAGGAGCCCAAGGACTGCCAAAAGAACTGTTAGAATTCAAATGAAGTTACTTCTGTTTCTTTGTTTTTAAAAGAGCATTACCTCTCTCCTTCTCCGACTTTCTTCCTTTTCTGATTGGGTTGGATTTACAGGAGCTACGTGTAACTGATGCATCTTGGCAAAACATTTTCCTACTTTTCAGGAGCTTGTAAGTGGCCTGTCTACCTGCAGTTGCCATTAACTTCTAAAAGGAAGCTTTTTTTGATTTTACAAGGAGACTGAAAAGCCCTCCTAAAATTATCCTGGAGCTGCTGACTCCCTTTCCTGCTACAAACTTTGCCAACAAACTGATCTTTTCCCAGATACAACCAAGTTGTCCACACCCCTCACAATTTTGTACAATAGTTGGGATGCATAACACTGCCTTCCTCTCAATTCCTTTCATTTATTTGTACAGGGCTCCCTCTCAGTTCTCCTCATTCCCTGTGAGCATCTTCGTCAGCACTCAAGGGTTGCCCTCCCAGGCTGATGGACCCAGCAGTCACTCAGAAGTAGTAACTTGTGCAAATTCATCATCTTGCTGTTACTATCAGCCCAGGCTGCCCCACTTGACATGGCCATAAAAATTCCACAGGTTTCCCCCAACCCAAGGCAGTAGGAGATGGCCAATGGTGCAGCTGAAATACTCACATTTCTTAAAATGGGAAACAGCAGCTCAAAAGGATGTCTGACACCAGCTGTGAGATGACATCATCTGGCATTCACAGAGGGCAGACTTCCTCTTGGAAAGAAAAGATTCCCTTCAATCATGGCATCGGACTCTCAGCAGCTGGGCAAGCAAGAGCCTGAGCACCATGAACACAGACAGTGAAAGGAGCCTCACGACTCATCCTTACACTGATGAAAAGCACAGGTTTGTCAGCACCAGAAATTACTCTTCTCTTCCCAACTGGGTCACTGACAGCTCCACTGCATCCCATCGTGGGCATGGTTTTGTCTCTATCACTTTTATGTGCCTCTGCTGGGACAGCCAAAGCAAGTGTGGCTGGGGCAGAGGTGATCCCTGCACCCTCCAAGAACTGAGGTGGAAAGAACAGTGCCCGATGAACACAGACTGACAAATCTCCAGTGTCACCAGTCTGGGCTTTTAGATCCTGTGACTGCTGCCTCATGCCAGTGAGGAAACACTTTTCTCTGAAATATTAACCCCAGTGTATGGGGACAATGGCACCAACACTGAACCCAAAATAAAACTTACATTCTTCTTGACCTTCAAAAGTACGACCCTAGGCAATTCTGGCCATAAACCCCTTTTCTAATCTGGCTGTTGCACACAATAAACGCATTTTGCTGATTGAAAACAAAACTAGCAAAATAACCTGCTTAACTGCATATTTGCACAGAAAAACAATCAGACAGCACAGCCAAAACAGACTCCATAGGAGCTCCACACTCGGTGGGGATTAAACGGAGCACCTCAGCCAAAATTAACAACTTCCTTGGCAGTGAACCTTGTAAAGCCACCGAGTTTGCTACAATACCAAGGCAGCAGAGCACTTCCTCAATGCAGAGGCACAGCACCAACCATGACGCCCCAAGAAACTTTAAAGAAAATAACCACAAGCCAAATTTTGCCCTCAGTCATAATTCCTCAGCCTTGCTTGAATCAAAGAAGAAATGTCTTCTTTAGATTTCATGGTGGGCAACAAAAAGTGCTGTGGGACGTTGGGTTTTAGCAATAACCACTATTTCACTGTCAAGAACAGTCAGAGAGAAGCAAGCTATTCATCCTTCATTAGAAATTAAGCAGGAAAAAAGTTCCCTAAAACAGGATAAAAGTAGAAAATATGTCAGCTTTTCACTGTTCTCGATTTTGACTTAACATTTATGTTAAAGCACAAATCTTATTTCTGTGCACTACTTACACTATTTGCATGGCTTCAAAAGAAGTTAGATTCCACAGGAAAATCATAGGGTTGGGGGTTTTTTTAAAAAAAAAATCATTCCAAATCATAGTGCTTGAAACACAAAGATTTCTCATGGAGCCTGCACTGGCATTTTTCATTTAGTGAACAGGTGAAGAGACATGCTATTGTTTGAATGAACCCCAGCACAGCTTTTCTGTTACCAGTCTAAATTATCAACCTGTTTTTCTATATGAAACCTATGACACAACGAGATTGCAATGAGTGCTGGAGGAGATCACAGTAATCCCAGAGACCGAAAAACATTTTTTTAATTGTCACTCAGCCCTGGCACCACAGCTGAGAGATGGGGAAGGCAAAGACCTTCCACACTCCTCTTTAAAACAACCCAAACACCTAAAGATTGACAGCAGAACAGAAATAAATTCTCTTCCTTATGACAGATGACAATCAAGACTAGACTAATCCCAGAATAAATTGTTTTGCAGACAGGCTTGACTGATGAACTGTAACTATGTGAGCTATAAGGACATTAAACAGAACATTTAATAAAGATGGGGAGCTAAATTCCTACAATGTAAAAGTAAAAAAGGCTGATGTAATGTTATTGTGCCCTCCCATGCCTGAGATGTGAAGAGTGCACTTGAGAATGTTTAAAAAATCTGATCTATAATGTCTGCATGAACTTTCTGCTAGAGAGTTGGAAGTACTGCCTGAGCAATGAGCAATCCTGCATGGGACAAGGGCAAAATGCAATCTGATTATTTCCAAAACCAGTTTCACCACTAAGAACTTTTTGAAATATTTAAAATACTTCACAGAAACACCTGATTACCACTCTCTGGGAAGGATTCAACAAAGCTACAGGAATGTCAGCTCATTCTGCATTTTATTGCTGAGATGAAATTCAGGCACAAGTCACATGAATCACAGTAAATCAAAGCAGCTGCTTCTAAGCACAGCTCCTTAGAGAGGAAAAAATAAAAATTAAAAAAAAAAAACCCCAACACACAACACCNAGTAAGTGTACTAGATAAACTTTCTTGGTTTCTCCCCCCCCCCCCCCCCCCCCCCCCAAAAAAAACTAAGCTCAGGACGAAATCTTTTATAATAAACCTTGGATAAAATTGAAATGGCTGCTTCATTTTTGAACAGTGGTTATCCCTTCTGTTAAATGCAACATTCAGAGCATCACCCTGCATTAAGATTTTTCCCTCCCCTTAAAAGCAAATATACTGAAGGTCACAAAAACTTTGGAAATCAAATTCCACCCTTCCTCAGAAAAGGCAAACTAACTGATGGGGTTTGATGCACAGCCTAAGAGAGTTCAGTAAACAAATGCCATTAACTTCAGTGGGACATGAAATTTCATTTCACCGCCTTTGCAAACCCAGCTGGAAATACAGATGGACATTGTTCAGAACATCTGACTACACAAATAAGGGTTGTTCATTAAATTATTAGACTTAAACGTGTTTTATTTTTTTATACTCTGGAGGGAGGAAATGTTCTACCTCTTCCCTATAAATACTCTCTCCCTTTTGGCTCAATGTCCCAGATATTGCCAAATAAGGGAAACACTGCTCCCCTCCTTTGTCGGTGGTCCACCTTATCTCCTCTTAACTGGTGAGAATACACTGTTTATCTTGCTCTGAAGCTCTCAGACCTTGGTGTAACTCTTCCCCCCCCCAGCATGGGGATTTAACCACTGAGCACTTAAGCAGGATGAAAATGTACTTAGTGTGATTTTTTTGTGATTTTCTGTTGGTTGGATATCTATAAATTACAAACAAGTCCTAGTAAAATGGTTTAGATTCCAGTCTTCTGGATTTCACTGTCAGTTGCAGCAGAAGCTGCAAATTCTTGAGATAATATGAAGATCCTCTGGGGGAAGAGGTTGTGCCTTACGTCATTCAGCAATGACTTCCTGATAAATGATGGAGTAGATAGCTTATCCAGCTCTCCCCCAGCCCCCTCCAGCCAAGGAGATCCTGCTGGCAAGATGAGGCAAGGCAAGGATGAAAGCAGACGAGAAGAAAAATATTAAAGTCTACAGGAGTAGTTCAGGACTGGGAATAACAGCCCCAGGGTAAAACTTCAACCACCACCAAAAGGGTTTTTTAAGTCACCAATAAGGCCAAATGTGAGCTCTGGAGTCAGATTTCCCCTCTTTACTAGCCCCTACATGTTCCCAGCTCTTCCTTGCAGTTAGCACATGTAGGAAGGTTAGGGACCTTCAACTGAGGTTCAGTTTGTCAGAGGTGCTGCCATGAGACTGAAAAAATGTAACCAGAACTGTGGTGACCCATTCTGCCCCACTGATGACTCAGAGCTGGGGATGCTCAGATCCACTCTAAGAGCACCTTAAAACCCTGTTAGATCATGTGTATCCAGAGCTACTCTGATGTTCTGTTTGCAGAAGTTTGGATGAAATCAAATTTGAGTCATTCACATCCACCTTTACAAGGAGTTGACAGTGAAGATGGGAGAATATTGAGCAATTAAATTAAGAGCCGGTGCTCCCATTTAGCTGATGAGGAGAATCTCTTATCTACAACTTCTGCTGCCTAAGTTATGAAGCTGGTTCTTTAGTCTTTCAAGATAAGAGCATAAAAATAGAGTCAGTATCTCCTCTCTCCCCGTGTCTCAGCCCTTTCCAGCTTGCAGCACTTGCTGCAAAACGAAGCACAGAACAAGATCCGTCAGAATGAAGCGACTTGGTGTGAAAGAAGGTGGGACTGTCATGGCACTCAGGCTTCCCATAAACTCTGGCTTTGTTCCTGTAGTATGGGTACAGCAAGAGAATACCTCCATGCCCATGACATGTCACATGCAGACAAGATTTCATAGGCTTATAAATTCCTGGAAACTATTCTGCACACAGGCAGTTCTGGGAAAGAGTTGGTCAAGATGCACCAGGAGGAACTACCCACAGACAGCTTAAAGGAAAACACTGCTGGGTTTGGGACTGGGCAAAGCACAGGCTGAGGCAGGGAGTGCACTAGCACTGGGCATGGACATGCTTTTCAGTTCCACTGCTTTATTTGTGATATTTAGCTTTTACCTTTCTCCATCAAAGCCCTCATGATGTAAGTTAAGGTTCAAGGCAGCAGAGGAAGAGGGATTTGTTTGTCTCCCTTAACACAGTGTTTTGAAGCGATACTAGTTAAACATTTTAGCCATTTTTCTTGCTGAAAAATAGAGTCACAAATCAAGTTTGATCCGGATAAATTCTTGCAGACACACAGACTGACATGAACTTGGGAATGTACCCTATCTAAACCCTTCTAAAGGGGTTTAGAGGGTTGTACCCAAGGGTTTTGAGGGTTTAGACCCCCAACGCTTCTAATATATAGAAACATTATATACACACACACATATATATATACACATCAGTCTATATAGAGCTCTGTATAAGTGGTTACTTCAAATGACTATTAGGCAAAATATTATTTGCTAAAAATCTGTGTGGCTCAGCTCATGGAGCTCACTCTGGTACACAAAGGTGTGCTCCCAGCACCTTAACATCAGAAGCATCTGACACTCAACCAGTTTGTTTATTGCCTGAACAAACAATTTCACAGCCTATTACTTTTGAGGAAAAAAAGAGATAAAGACTGTTTAAGAAGTAGGCATATTTCCAAATAGAAACAAACAAAACCACCAAGGCTCAGTTATGATGTGGGAGATAAGGTCAAGGCACAAGAGTATCACACTGGAAATTCCATGTGTTACAAACAAACAGTGTTTTCTCAAGTTCAGACTATGCCCTAATTAATGGATCCTATTTCCTCTCAAGTATTAAAACTTACAGAAAAACTGCATGCACACAAAACACACCATCTATTTTTAATTAGATATAATTCTAAAGAATTCAGCCAAGTAGTATTAGTTGCTAAAACTATGAAAAAATGCAGAAGGAACAGTAACACTATTTAGATTTTGTGTGTGATTCTGATCTATGATCACAAGATTCAACACGTCTCTGTTTCCACTCAATATTGTGTTACACATTGCATTACTTGGTATAATACTAAAATTCACTTACCCTGACAGATGTATTTACCCTTCACTGTGTTTTTTTCCATGTTACTAATAACATCACTGTGTCACTTTTGACAGGTTGTTTTCAGGAGACAATCCTGTGGAAACTCCTTATTTTACAGAACCAAACACATTTAGTGACACCAGGAAGCTGCACTTATATAGGGGTATTTTGTATAGCAGCAGAAAATAACATTTACCAATTTTGTCCACAGAACATTTCTACATTGCTATAACAAAAGTCTTTATTAGCATGTACTCAGTGTTTCACAGCCTCTCTGCTTACATAGACCAAAAGTGATTAAACTACTCTTTTAAGCTTTTAAATCTATAGAATATACAGACACAGTCACATAATAAACTTGTAAAATGGACTCAAGACCAAAACAGAAAAGAATTGACAGGATCTAGAATGAGTAAGTAGAGGAACTTTGCTTGGTTGCTGTCTGCACTGAATCACAGCTCCTTTAATTCACAGCTCTGGATTAAAAATTCAACTTGAACAAAAATAGAAAAAAAATAGAAAAATAGAAAAAGTCCCATGTTTTTTCAAAATATATTTAAATGTCCTATAGAAGAGACAGAGATAACAGGATAGGGTTGGATCAGGAATGCCTCAGCTCTGGTTTTTCATACATCACCACTCTGTATCATGTACTTGCACCTTGCAGAGTGCAGGAATACCTGCTGGTATCAGCTCCTGCTAGGCCAGGCTAGTCATTTCAGACTAAGTCACTTCTTCACCTCAGAATTTCTGCTTTGACAAGTAAAGTACTTACTTTAAAATGTTTTCAAATTAAACCACCATAGTCAGAAACTTCTCTTGCCAAGCCTATTTTCCACGTATTCCCAATACATTCCCCTCAAAGAGATGAGGGCATGGAACTATAGCCACATCTCCTGAAAAATGTCCTTCAGCAATGCACACAGGAATTGGAATCCATGGGTTTCACCTCTGGAAGCAGCTGGAGGCTGCCTCAGTGCACAAAATCAGATTTGCAAAACCTCTGCAACAGGAAGGCAACATCTCTGGGCTTTTAAGCTGCTTGTACACAACTGACAATGATACTACAAAAGTTTATCATCTACTGACAGTCTACAACAACTTTTTCTAGACTTTTTTCATTCCATATGTAAAGCACATCAATGCCACATGCAAGAAATCAGTTGCTTGGAGCAGCAAAGTGGACACCAAGTCAGTGTTCCCCACTCTGGTCAGCTGGAAAGCAAATCTGCTTTTCAAATCTGAGTGAAACAAGTTCACAGACAACAGGTCAACAAGAGGGTACCTGAGGGACCAGGCAGGGCTAAACCCTCTGTGATGCCTGGCAGGTTAGGATGCTGATGGTGCAGCAGGGACCAGTGTGTGGGATGCAGCGGGGCTTGCAGGCTCCCCCTCAGCATCATCTTCATCACAACAGCTGAAAACAGACCAGTGGGCTGGCTGGGGCCCTGTTCTGACCCTGTAGATGCAAAGCTTCTGAAATCATCACAAAAAAATTCTTTATGAATGCTCACATAAAGGTCCTGGAGCTGCCTCCCTGCCCAGGCTGGGTCTGTTTATCCTGGCACCCAGCTCCCAGCACCCACCCAGCTGCTGCACAGGATGCACATAACAATCCATTGCCTGCTTTCCACTTTTACCCATTTGAAGTGTTTTAGTTTGGGCTATCCTGGGCTCTTCAAACTTCAATGAGGATTAAAAAGATTTTATCTCGTTTGAAGGGAAAAAAAAAGTTTCATTAAGAAATAGGCAAAAGCATTGTAAGAATGCTCCAAACTGCTTATGTTCCCACAGTACTCACAGCCACACAGAGAACTTCTCAAACTACCAGACCTAAATGACCAAGAAGTGAACCACTGAGTGCATGAGAAGGAAGTGACTCAGACTGAAATTCATAAAGGACAGCATGAATGGGACAGGATTTCCGCTTGCAGCTCTCAAAGCTCCTTCATGACAAAAACACCCAACCCACAAAAAATCCAGCCCTGCACCCTCCTCTCTCATTCAGCTTTTAGAACAGTTCTGAAGAAAAGCTACAGTACAGATTTTATATCAGAATCCTTCTATCATCTCTCCAAGCCTTCTGCCTGTACAAGACACCATCCATCATCCTACCGTGAACAATTAGAATAATTGTTAAATATTTTCAGACGACTACAAGCCACAACCTTCCTCTTTTTTTTGCCTTAAAATGGCATATTTCCAACATAACCCAAAATCTTTATTTGCAAGTGCACCTCCCAACATCATGACATGATGCTGTCAAAGGAAAAGGTAGAAACTGCATTTATATCCCCAATATAAAACTGTAATGTCCCTACTAAAAAGAGGTCCTGATGGTATGTTATAGGACCAACCTGGGATAAGGGTGCATTACAGAAGCACCAATGTATTTTTAATGTCCCATCATGCTGTACAGAGCACAGAGAGTAATTTATTTCATTTCAGTGCTACTGATGATCTATCACCCTATTTCTATGGTGCTGAATCAACTTTTGAGGGAACCCTTAGTTCTTCTGATGTTGGAAGGACACATTCCTCTGCCAATTAAAGCAGACACTCAAACTGCCTCTCAGAGTGTCAGCTCAGGAGTGGCTGGGACTGTTGGGAGAGACACCATCTGCCACCAGGGAGCTCCTGCCCACACTCACAGCACCGAGACAGCTTCCAACACTTTGCTTCCAACAGCCCAGTCCCCAAGGAAAGCAATTACTGTCATGCTGCAGCATCAGGTACCAACACAGGCTGTTTCCTGCAGCAACCAGAGCTGAGGCTGAACAAGTGTCTGCTCCAGCTGTGTCCAGGGCTCCTAAAGCCCCACTCCTCTGCCAGGAGCTGGCTCACTGGATTGCTCTGACGTCCAAACATCCAAAAGAAGCTTGCCAGCTCTACTGGACAAACACACACCCACCCCCCACAACCAGCTATGAAATTATATGCTATAAAGCACATGACGACCCCCAGTGAAACATTCATGCAAACAAACCCCTCAGCTCCAGTTCTCCTTCACCTTACTCCAAGTTTTACAGTACAATTCATACATTCCTACTTGCCTCTAGAGAGTTTTTTGGCTAAGTGGTTTTCTAAATAAAGACTCACTCTCTACAAATTTTATATATATATATGCACATTTATATCTATTTATATATTTAAAAATAGGTTTTCCAGGATATTCTACAATTTTGGAAGCAGCCGCACAGCACCGTGAAATTTTTAACCATTAGCATGCTTGAACTGATACACATCCACAAAACCTTTAAGTTTAAATCCCTTTGCTACTTGTTGCTTCTGACACATTAATTTTCTTGGCTCTTCCACACATTGATGTCTTAGCAGCATAAATCAAAATTAGCTGCCATGTCCAGATTGCTGTTAACTCTCACCTCAATTACCTGTATAGCCAAGTTAGTCAGGTATCCATCAACAAATCCCAAAATAATTCAAGAAGAAAATGAGAAGGCAAATACAACATAGCACATATGATTAGAAGCTTCTAAATACCAAGTGGGAACTTATTTTAGTGAATTTCTTGGTAAGAACCTTTAAGAAATCTCTGCGACCCTTCTGCAGAAATTTGCATATAGGTATACATGCATGATTCTAATAATACACTTTGATGTCAACAAGCTCTTTTTGTTTGTTTTTTTTTAATATGAAAAAATTTTTCCTGTTCCTGTTTTGTCCACAGATTTTGGTGCAGAGCAGATGTGACTCCTGGGCTGCCATCTTCAGATGCAGAATCTAATTTTAAAAGGCAGGAGGGTGGGGAAAAGGATACTTATTTGCACGGCCTCCCATTTAGCAACCTGTTCAGACTTTGGGGGAGGACTCCATCACTTGCTGTTCCCCGTTTTAAGCCACTCTCTGGCTGACAGACTGGATGTGCTGCAGCCATGACTTCACTGATTTTCTTGGCATTTCAGAAGTGCTCACGCTCTTCAGCTGCAGCACAACGGACTAGTCCAAAACAAGAAATTAGACAAACACAAAGGCTGCAGGAAACCTTTAAACAACATGTTTAAAAATTAAATCTAGATTATTTTGGAAGTGATCATCCAGGCTGACTCAGTACCCACTGAAGTGGTATTGTGATGTTTAGCAGTTAAGACTGTACTTTATTCCAAGTCTTTCACACGTGTGCATCCAAACACCTCATGTATTCTACCTCAGATAAATAGCTAAACACAAATAAGAATACTAAAAGTCACATAAGCTGCTTGACAAGAAATAACTAGAAAGTCCAATGCAGTGATTCATTTTCTTGGATTACAGCATTCTCAAATACATCTCCTTGCTAATTCGAAAGACCCTGAAGCACGTCTGCAAATCCTCATTCCCTACCGTGCCAGCAGCATTTTTTTTCCCCCCATTGGCTATTGATTTAGTTAGTTTTCATGAATATTTATTTCAGGTATGTCTCACAAGTAAAAGCACACGGCCAAATAAATATACAGTAGAGACTGATAACGGAAAGCCTATGTCATATGCATAATTTCACACAAGATTTCAGAGTGTGCTACATTAGAAATATCCTGGAGGTGTTGGGTATAAGTTTGGATACTATATCAACGTCTGCTCAGTCAGCTGCAGCTGTAGCAGTCAGCAAAGAGACAGGCAGAGAAGAGAATGCCTGGAAGATACAAGTTACTAAGCTAAATTTAGGTAAAACGGGCTATATGAAGAATGGCTTGTGATAATTGAGCTTTGATTACAACAAAACACCAGGTTGTTCATCTGAAGTTTTACATTTTTAAACAGTAAGCCTCTAAAAATACTGAAGAAAATTATTTCAAAAGTATTCAGTATGTGATAGGAAGTATTTGAGCACTAATTCCAATGGCTGTTTCAATTAAATTGTACTTCCATTGAACTTTCACATAAAAATCCCTGTTTTTTCAGCCATCACCTCTAAACCTTTTAATAACTTCACTAGGCTTACCCACAACATGCACAGTAATGGTTGCCTAGCAGTTAGGTTTTGGTTATAGCTCAGTTGTCCATAAAGAGTTTTGCAAACTGCCAACACGTAAAGCAAAACAAAATCAAGACTCTGCCTTTCTGTTTCCAACGGATAAAAAGAGAATGATGCTTCATCTACCAAGGGAGTAGCCATGAAAGATGGGGAGGCAACCAGATTATCTTGCAAAACCAACACAGTAGAGCAAGCTCAGCGTTTCTATTTCAGTCCCCACTGAATTAACACTGCCTTGGCGCGTGGGTGGCACGGTCACCAGATCCATACAGAGGCGTCCGTAAGCTGGAAAGGGGCAATAAAAAGGAATGAAAAACAAATTAAAAACTGCCTTTTTTACCATGTGGGTCCTGTTCATTTGACTTGGGGCTGCTCCTTGCCCTGCGCTCGGGTTTCTTGACGGCCGGAGCTCCCCCGCCGCTGCCCGCGCCATTGTGGCTCTTGGCGTAACCATTATACACCGTCGTGCAGCTGCCTATATGGCTTTTGTAGATGGAGGAAGGAGGACTGTTCAGACGGTTCTGGCGATCAATCTGCCTGTCTTTGAGTTTTTTGTGCTGTGGTTTGCTGTACTGATCTTCCCTGGTAATGTAGCTGGACATCCCGTATAGTGGTATGATTTCTGAAACGGAACAATTCACCCACGTTTAACTCACGATGACAACAATAAAAAAACAAAACACAGATTTTTTTTTTTTTTTCCCCCAGAAAACCAAATTCCTGACCAACTCCAAATGAAATGACTCCAGATGTCCCCAGAGATTTTACAACGAACCAATTTTTTTTCCTTAAGACAAGGGTTTCAGTGGGACTGACTTTTTTTTTTATTAACTGTGCTCTTTAGATGATACAATTCAAGGACTCTTTGGATGAGTGTGCAAAATACAGCAATTAGGTGATAGTTTTCCCCTCCTTTTTAGTCTTTGTGTTTCAAGCAAAAATCCAGGAAGACTGATCTTCAGGAAAAAGCCTTCATAAGTTCAGAGCAATTTACCATTTTCTTCCCCAGGGTCTGAATGGACAGAGCAAGCAGAGATGTGCTGGCTTCAAGCTGCCATCCCTGATTACATGCAATTTAATTTCCCAGTATAAGTAGACCTCACAATCATGTCAGTTGTGCTGTCTAAACAAAAAAGCACAATATGAAGTAGGAGCTTTAGGAATTAAAACTACCTTAAAAAAGTTTGAGAATTATCATAGATATCATGTGCACACTTCAGATACACTTCATGAAATATAATCCCCCCTCATGTTGAAGAATGACTCTCTCTAACCTAACGCAGGCAGCTTGCAGGAGTCACAATATTTTCTGCTTTTCTCTATAGATAATCCCCCTTTTTGGGCTTCACTTTGAACGTGAACCTTGAACATATTCATGCCCAAAACAGTTTTGTCTTTGTTACCAAAATAACAATTGAGATTCAATATATTAATAATTCATCCATTCAAAAGTTATGGTATACACTTCTGAAGCAAACAAGCATCCTATCCAGCTGTTCAAAGCCTGTTTGTAGCGGAGATTTGCAGGTAACACTTACTCAAGCAATCTGACAAACTGCCCTGGTCCCTTTTCAAGGGAAAAGTTCTTTCCTCATGAATCTGGATGGCTACATCACCCTGCCGGGTTCCTGAGCTTCCCACTTCCTCCTTCCCAGTACAATGAAGTTAAATGTCAGCTGAAAGGGTCCAATCCTCATCAGAAAATGGAGGAGTGCTGGGCAACAGATAATTCAAGAGGTAGTATCTGTAGATACCTCCTCCTCTCTCTTTCTGCCTCTTCCTTCCCATTCCAGTAGAACCTCACTGCTGGTGATATGACTTAACCATACTCTTTAGAATGGGTTTTAAGTCCAGGTAGTACAGCAGTAATGTAAATTCATGAATCCTGAACAGATTTCCATGTTAAACACCTCAAGTAGCTTTGCAGATTTTTTGGTTAATGCCCTTTTTCAGATTACACAACGATTTATCTCCAGGGTGCCAGAGACACAGCAGTACATAGTTCAGAAAGAAATATGCCCTTTTCACTTCTTTTCTTGCAATTACTTCCTCATGGCCTGATTAGGGCTGCCATGCCACCCTTTGGTATCGGACAATGCCTTGCAGTGACTTAGTGCACAGTCTCCACTACAATAACAAACAGAAAATGCCTGTTATTTCTTGGAAAACCACAGAAATCACATTAGGTCCAGCAGGAAGTGGTATCCAGCTTTTCCCACTGGAAATGACTGCGGCCAAGCCATGTTAGGATCCAGCTTTCTGCATCCATCATCGTTCCCAAGCCACGACTGACACATTTTGTCTCTAGGTTTTCTGTACAATGCTGCATCATGACACAGCAAACAGGACATGACCCATGTCCCTAGTTTGGAGCATCTGATGAGACATTTTTTTCCCACCATATTTTCAGATTAAGTTAAAATTGCTTTTATTTCTGCAACCTAGAGTTGCAACATAGGATTGATTGCGTGGTGTTGCCACTCTCTGGATGGCTACAGCACATTGCTCTGGATATTAAAGGAGGCTCCATCCATGTAGACAAAACCACTCTAACATCTCCATTCCCACTCTTGGTTTCCCTGGCCCTTAAACCTGGCTGAACACAGGTGTGAAACATCAGTGCCTTCCTTCCGCCTCACCTTGTTCTCCGTATATTGTTGGGGGAAGATGATGCTGTGGGAAAAACTGTGGTGGCATGTCCCCAGGTCCAGTGACAGGAGGATAAAAGGCTGTGTGAGAGTTGTGAATGAAGTGGGGATGGTGTGTCAGGTACGGAGGTAAATGGTGGGTTGGCGAGATGGCCGAAGGGTAACTGGGGGGGTAACACTCCGGAGACTGGGGGGTCACCACCACCCTCCGAACGCCCGTGTTGTCTTCTATCACCTGGAAGGGAAGGCAGGGAAATGAGCTCATTATGCAGCATTGTTTTTAAACCAGGCATGTTTTTAACTGTTTACAGTTTGTACTCCCGTCACAAAACATCTGGCCCCTGGGTTTACTTTCACGAATAAACACACTTCTAAAATTGAATATCAGCAGAAATAACTGTCGTGGTGATGTGGCTTCTCCATGAGACTCAGACAGACACACTAATCAGCAGCGGTGTAGTGCTGCTGATAGAGATAACTATGTGGGTAAGAGACAAAATAAATAACCTGCACTTAGGGAGGAAAACAATTGAAAAAGGAACACAAAGCACCAAAATTAGTGCACTCATTGGAACAAACCAAAAATTTCTACCACGGACTTTGACAACATTCTGAGTACAGAGCTGGTTACATTTGGAAAGTAGCTGACACTGCTGCTGCAGAGAGGCTGCATGTGTGCACAGAGACATGTACCCTGCAGGAACCTGCTGTGATGACACGTATTTGCAAAAGAACGGCTCTGTTCATAACAGGTATCCGTTCAAAACAAATTGTAGGGCAGAAGGTTTGTTTCTGCTACAGAGCTGGTCTATACATCCACAGAAATCAACTCCAGGATATGTGTAATTTGGCCCCTAATGCCACAGTTAAAGCACATAAAAACAGATGTATTAAGGTGGAAATGTGCTCAGGCTGAAAAATGTTTTTCAGGTTGTAATTTTTACAGAGTTATATTTCTGGAGAAGAGTCAACCAGCCAAACTCCAGTCCAGATCCAAGAGCCAAGCTTTTCTTGAAGCTCATTCAAAAAACTTCTGCCATTTCTGAAATTTAATAATACAACCATGTAAGAACAATTACTATCCCTGTGACTCCACACACTGACGTGCATGAGGCAGAAAAACACGAAGGAAGCATCATTTACTTTTTCATACAACAAACAGGTTATTAAAAGCCTTATTTTCTCTAAACTGACTGATGACACGCAGATGGAATAATATCTGTGATGATTGTGCATCAAGGGCACCTGCTGTAAGATGCTGCAGCTCTGGGCTGATTACCATCCCCATTAGCTGGAGTTATCCCCCCCAGAGCTATACCACTGCTCCACATCCCAGTGCTCCAGCAGCTCTTGGCACATCAGCGTCTTTCCCTACACCACAAAGAAAAACCTGCACCATGAAGCAAAGGAATGGCACAAGCATGTGGCTCTTTCTGCCGATTCTTTTCTGCCGTGCAGAACCAGCCCTGCCCAAGGGGCAATGCCCAGAGCTCTGAACAGAACTGCTCCAGCAAAAGTCTGTGCCTAAGGCATCAGCTGAGCAAGGTACAGAGGGTAAAATTCAAGTTGTGTTAGCTGACCCAATTCCTCCCTCGGGCCAGGTGTGCCCTTAGGTTGTATGAATTTATGCCTGTTAGCTACGGGATACAGCCATGGACACAGACAATTTCTATGGCTTGGCTGGCCTCCCGCATAAGACGATTTTCTACAGAAAGTTAATTTGTTCATTTATAACTGATATTTCACCTTAAAAATATGTTGCTTGCTGAGTAACCAGAATAATAACTGTTTAGCTCAAGGTATTTGATCCTAACCTCTAAATTTACAACTTCTACTAGCAATTTGTCAGCTGCTAGCTTTGAATTTCAAAGACTTCACAGAGTTCTCAACAGACAGCTGAAACTCAGAGATTTAGGCTATCACATCCCTGTAATGCTGCATTTTCAGGCCTCCCATCTTTGCTACTGATTCTATTCCACCTCCAAGCATTTCTTATCCTGGTGCCATGTCTCAAACCTGCACTCTGAACCTTGAAGAAGAGGGAAATCCTTTTCCATTTAGCACATATTTGAAAAACAGAATTCATTATCTAGGACTGTGCAGAGAAATGATGGGCTTACCTCTGTTAGACTCAGATCATGCTGTAATTTAATTGAGACAGTAAGTTCCTACATCCCAATGTAAAAAATTTTCATCGTGGTTTTAACTAGTCCAAGCCTCAAAGACAACTCCAGTCTTCCAGGCAGATACAAGCTCTTATCTGTGCACCTAGACCAGCTACATGTGTATTTTGTGCTCTAGTGAAAGATGAATATGTTAAGGAACAGATTTAGACAGAAAGCTCGTACCCTGAGCAGCACATAATGTAAACCATATTTAAAATTATTAAGGTTCAGCTTCCTGAAATGTCTTCTATAAAGCAGGGAGCAAAGCTCAGAGTCCTGTCAAAGATATTTTTGAACATCAGAAGTACTAAGAGTAAAGCCAGAGATGAGAGGATAGAATATTCCAGTTGGAAGGGACCTACAATGACCATCCCATCCAACACAAAAGATGAGCCAGCCTTCCAAATTACCTTCACTGAAAAGCCAAGACTAGTATCTTTTATGTGTTTCCTCACAGGCCATGAATGCTGACAGCATTCTTGTTATTCCATGTGCCTATCTTACAAACTAATGCAAAAACACAGAGGACTTTGCAAAAAACACTTCATTTCCCTATTCTACAGGACATTTTTAATCTTTAATAGGAATTATATGTGTAAATTTCTGAAGCTGCACATACGATCCTGAAATATGCTATTCTCTCCTTAGCAAATCATAAGACTGATAATCTGATTGATTATGTATTTTATGTATTAGGTAGCTATAAAGCCTGTAGACATCCTTTGATTTGTAAAACCTGCAGTGGGTAGATTGTAGTAGTGACATTCTGGTAGACAATACACTCTCAGTTTATCAAAGATAGAGAAAATCAGTTTTGATCCAGCAATGAAAATAACATAACTTAGCAGAGAGGTTAAACTTTGCTATTTAAAGAAGTCTACAATTCCTTATATCTGCTTGTTTGTCACAAAGATCATAAATTCATCAGGAAACACACTGCTAAACTGTCTCTATTTCAGTGCCAAGAAGCAATGAAATCCTAATCCCTGCTGAGGTCTCTAGATGAAACTGGAATAATAAAAATAATTGCTATTCCTAATTTTAGCAATTTATATTTACAGAAAAAAAAGTATCTCTGGTTGTTTGGCACCAAGAAATAAACTTTCACTATTTTGCATTCTTTTACAACAGTAACTAGGTAAATTACCTTTTGCTGGTATTTTTTTGTGCTTCCTGGTGTAACTGGCTTGCAGCCTCAATAACAATACTATTATAGCATACTTCTGTGTGGGTTTTTTTTCTCATATTTTAGGGAGCCTAATTGCTACATGAGGTAGATGATGATCTTTCAGGACAGTCTGGGTTAACATTACTCATACACAATAAAACTGCCTCCCCCGTGGGTTGTCACATTTTGCTGATACCATTTTAGATGTTGTTTTCCAGTGAAGATATCACTGTAGTAAATAGAGAGAATTCATATATTCAAAGCACATCACACTACTCCATACTGTCTCATTTTTCTCCACTGAAATTTAGTATTAAACTCCCAGGAAAAACACAGGCATGTTAACTGTGCACAGGTAAACTGCACCTGTGAGATACAGTTTAACAAATACAACCACTCTCATTCTGTAACACACGTCCACTGAATGGGTTTAATATGGTAAGATGCAAGTCATTTCCACTTGCTTTCAAAAAAAACTCAAACCACCCTTATTTCCCTTAAATTTAGTGTGCTAGATTCAGCAAGGACTGAAGCATGGCCACTGGGTGGACCACAACCAAAAATTTAGGAATTTCATAAACTCATTTGAAACTTCATTCATAAATCAATCTGTACCAAAAAACAGTACAGAATGAGCTCATCCACAAGGAACTTGGATGTCAACATTTTATTTATTCTCTTCATTTCTTCAGGATGCCAAGCCAAGTTCACACCAGTCCTGGCAAGTTTACATCACTATCATTAGCATCCAGCAGTATTAAATCAAAAAACATATGAAATCTGTTTTCCAGGTTCAAGCTATAGACAGATGAAAATCTAGAATGCTGGCAAGCACGCTGGGGTATTTTGGATCTAGATTGGTACAGTTCTTCAGGACCAATGGTCATGAATTTCAAAAGATCATGACTTTTGGCTTGCTCCATATGAGATCTGCACAACCTTCCCCTCATGTTAAAGGCTTTAACAAGGATCAACCTGGTAAAGGATGCCTTGATGGATTGCAGCCTATAACACACCCAGAGAAGCTCTGTGAGCAATAAAGTCACACAAAACCAAGGAGTTTGTGACTATAAGCTGATGTTTTCCAAACATGCTTTTGAGAACATCATCCTCAGGGTAGGATGTCCCCAAGATCAAAATCCTGATTTTCAAGGATGTAAGCAATTTTCTATCATTTTAAATGCCATTTAAACACTTTCCTCTTTCTAGAATTTATGCTGCAGGACAGTAGCTCAAGTTGCACAGTTCAGACTATATAACCCCTGACCAAAAGAGGTTCAACACCGTGTGCACCTCACGCTCCAACCAGTAAATTAGTCCTTTAGTCTTAAAACATCCATGGCAGAGACCACATATTACAATATCTGTAAATAAAATCAAAAGCAAAGTGGAGTTGCAAGCCAAATTTTTATACCCAACAAGTAATCCCTCAAACTCCAGTGGAATTGCTCCAGATTTATTATGGAGAGAGCAATCCTCAGCCAACAGCACTAAAGGGACAAGTTGATGATCGTGCTTTTTGATATTTCCATTTTCCTAGTTCTCCTCAACAGAACATTGCAAATCCTCCTTTCCTCCTCCCAAACATGCACCGTGAAAAGCAGAAACAACCACCCACGAGGATGTCCCTGAATTTAACAGTCTAGCATTCAAACCAAGATCTTTAATCTTCAGATGATGCTGATAGCAGAGTGCTTGAGTGCCCTGGGCAGTAACAACTTGTGCTTGGCTCCTGACAACATTCAACAGCTGAAGACAAAACTGCTGACATGGTGTGTATTTAATACAGATTTCTCTTCCATGCTACCTTCCGCAACCACTCTTTGCAAAAGCAATATTGTCCACCAAGAGCACAGCAAGGAACTTCTCCTCCTGTCTATACTAACCCTCAGCCCACAAAGAATTGCAGGGCCATGAACTCTGATCTGATTGTTCACATCTGCCAGAGGTGCACAGAGGTTTGTCTGCTGAAAAGGAAATGCAAAATACTGGCTGTGTTGAACCAGTCTTTGAGAGCAAAACCATGAAAGATTTGAACTGGTGGTGTCTATTTGTCTTCTCTTATTTTCCTGGATTTTTTTTTCCCCACTCTGGCTAAGCCCCATCACTAGGAACATCTCCTTAACGTCAACAAATCCAGCTTCTACTTACAACTATTAATATGGTCCTTGAAGTCTAGAAACAGAGTCTAACTATATTTGTGCTTGCAGGGCACTCATCCTCCTGCCAATTTTTTGCTGATCATTTTCCCAGTACTGGAGAGGTAATGGAGGACCACGTTAATCCAGGGTAACTCATGTAATACTTAGGGCTGACACAGCTCCAACAGGCTTGGCATAACAAGATGATAGAAGATTCCAGGCCTCCTTTTAATAGGCATCATTACTTCTCCACAGGAGTATAGTGTTCTGCCTGACTCTTAGATGTACACTTTGGGGACAAATCAAAGCAAAAATCAAATATATTTCAATAGATACCTCAGAGTGCATTAATTTGCTTTATGGCTTTTCCATTGCCATTTTAAATTTGTGTTCTCTTAGTTAAAAATACTGTTTTGTGATAAACAATGAGGCAACGGACAAAAGCAAGAGCAAATAAGGCAGAGACTTTTATTACAATAAAGAACTAATTTCATTACTAAAGACTTTCAACTATCATTTAATATGAATGTCTGAAAGGCAAGAGGCTCACTCACCACAGAGCAGAACACACATTCTGCTGCTGAAAAGCACTGAATACAGAGTTTTCCCCTAAAACTTTACAACATATTTCCAGCTCCTTGGAAAAATTGCTTCATAAAAGGGTTTTTGGTCGGTATTTTCTGGTTAAGGAACTACTTAAAGTCTTCTTTAGTGGAATTACTATGGTGCCCCACAAAAAGCATTACAGAGCAACTCAGACAAACTGGAAGACTTTCATCTCTCTGGTTTGCACAGCATTCCAATTATCCCCAACCATTTATCTTAGCACAGAGGTGGAGAGATATAAACAGTTTAATACTAAAAAGGTGTTAAAGTTATTTCAAAGGAAGAATAAATCTTTAGAAAAAACTCTGCATGACATGAGTCAAGTTTGTTAAATGGAGTCCACGAGGAGTATTAAACTACAAATGCTGTCAAAAATGCACCCCAACCACATCCCTTGGGATGACTGAGGAGCAGGAGGACCACCCTGTGGTGCTGCCCTCTCTCTTAAGGCTGGCTAACAACTTCCCCCATACTTGAAGCATGTTTTCACTCTGTTCAGACGTTAAAATACCACAGAGTGATTGCAGTATTTTGTGGGATTTAAGTATGACGCCATCCACAATTTTTCAGAATTACACAAGCTCACATGTTTCCTGGGGAAGGGATTTCAGGACATCATCTATTTTCTGCTTAACAAGATGCCAAAATATACGTATCAAAAGTTCTTCTTTTGCTATTTATCGAGGATATTTGAAATAATTTGTACACTTTTGAGGAAGCTTTTGGTCCAGCTCTCAATGAAAACGGTGAAATTACTGGATTTATTGTATCTTTCACAGCTGTTCTGCCTTATATCAATCTGTTTCTTTTTCCTTTTTAGTTCCTTACTTTAGGGAGTCTAAGCTTTGCAGAAGATGGAAGGAACAGAAACAATCTGGTAATCTGGTTATTTACACAGAAGAGCAGTAGCTGTCCAAGAGTTCCAAAACCCAACAGCTTTGTGAAAAGCTTTTTCCACTTTTCCATAAATAGATAATTAAATCACATTTATACTAGAAAACACATCAAAACCCCCAGTTCTTGGTATGCTGCAGGATTTCTGCTGGGAAGATACTGAGGATCAACAGCATATTTTATATCTACAGTAGCTCCTTCCACCAGTCTTTCACCCCTTCTGACTGCCACAGGAGAACTTAAGGCATCATTCAACAATGTGGAGTTCCTTCTCTCTCACAAAGGGAAAGAAGTTGCACATATGGGCTCAATCTGTGTACAGAGCTTTTGCTGGAGTTAAAAAAACAAATGTTACACATACTAGTGTGTGAAGGTGCACATGGATGGTCACAAACATGTTTGTACCATCAGTGAAAGAGCATGGAAGTGTGTACTATCATTTTTATTAAAACTTCTGAATTAAACTTCAACCAAGTAGACTTCTCTATGTGGATCAATGATACTGATTTTATATGCATTTGAATTCTTCAAGAAGCATACCTGTGAGATATAACCAGGAGGCACATGAATAGGGGGAATGGATCCATTGGGTGACATCATGGGAACCTCTGCTGGTCCTAAAAAAAAAAAAGATAGTAATAAGATATTAGTTTTTTCAGTTAAAAAAAACCATCATAATTGCTCAAAAAAAGACTAAAAATAGCTTCATTTTTGAAGCCTGCAATAACAAAATGAGCAGCTCCACTAATTTCTGGTATATGGAAAACGCCTTGTGCCATCATTCTGAGAATAAGATCATTGTTCAATGACTTTACCATATATTCTGCTGAAATAATATTTTCATCATAAAACAGCTAAAACATAGACATTATATTACCCACTGATCAACTTATACAGCATTAAGCAGTAACATAATATGTCCTTTAGCAGCCCACAACTCCTATATTGAAATCTGGTGAAGTTATTCTTGTCGAAGGCACAGGAGCAGGGAACAAAGCAGAAACTGTGCAGCCTGGAATTAGGCAGCTCCCAAGGAAAGCATCCAATTGTAGCAAAAAAAAAAAAAAAAAAAAATCACATATGTGAAAAACTATCTATCTATTTAAGAATGCACAAAGACCAAATTCATTATCTCAGCTATTCAGACTAACCTTGGAATGTGGTTATACAAGCAAGAAGCTTATGGTTTCCACTCTGAAATCCAGCCCTGAAAATGCAAGTTCCATTTTGAGGCACTGAGTACAAGTACAACAAAGCAAGTGCCATAACCACTGGGCTTTTGCAAAAAGGGCCTCACAGCTAAAAGAAAGTGTCTAAATGAAATGGAAATAATTCTTTCAACTGCTCATTGATTCACCCATTAAGATCGGGAACATCACACAGAGCAGTCAGTAAAATGAACCTCCCATACATGAGACAGATGTTTGCAATGAGAGTTTACTGCTTTGAGAAGAAAAAAATATTTCATTCCTTCCTTATTACATATTAAAATGCTGACACTACCGTGTTAATTAGCTCATCTGACCCCACGGTCAAATTCTTGAGAAGAGCTCAGCGAGGCTCTGCTCCCTATCACTGCAAATTGAATTTCAGGTTTGACTAACAAAACAAAAGGTAACTTCATCCCCTCTGATGGAGAAGCCATCTAACATCTCCAAACCATATCACGTTCTAGGGAAGGAAGCTGAACACTAAAACATATGAAGGACTTCAGGCACAGATGGGATGTAATGGCCTGTAGGAGTGCCTGCTCCTAAAATTCAGACAAATCTAATGAAATCCCCAACAACAAAGTGAGTCACAGTCTGTTGCCTGCTATCAGCAAAACCAGTCCACATTAAATTATCAGAGTCATTCTCTATCCATCTGCATTTTTATACTCTTTGGGCTGCTTATGGTACAATCAGCAAAATTTCCCACCTCTGAAAATCCAAGTTGCACACAGGAACCCATCTGAGTTATTTTTATCTCCTCTGATCTTGTTTTTTTTTCTCTATCCAGTTATTTATAGTCTAATCAGAACCTACAGATTTTACTACTCACATCTTGATTTGAAATATGGTAATTCATCATCAAGTGTAAAAAGCACAAGGAAACTTCACATTTTAAATTTAGAAATATTTTGGGTGTGTGGTTCTTCTGCACTTCATTCTTCTCTATAACTATGTAGGAAACTTTACCCTATACTATAGGCCCAGTATGGGGGAAATAAAGTTACTACTTATTATTCAGCTCATATAGAGATCCTAGTCCATAGCCTTTTCAACACTATTTGTCTCCCCAGACAGCCAACAATTTGAGTGTCAATGGAAAAACTTCAGCCTGAGCAATAAGCAATTATTGGGAAGGAGCTGCCATCTAAATGGTTCTATTTAAATCGATCAAAAAATATGAAGTGACAACTGGTTCAGAAGGAATTTTACAGAAATACTATTTGAATAGATGTGTTTTCCTTATCAAAAAAATCCCTGCAAATTTATTCTGAGGAATATTGGTTTTTATTTCTCTCTGAATCTATTTTGGTCTATGCACACTGCCAAGTTTCACTCCACAGTAGCCTGGACAGTATATCTATATGTCCACATGTAATGGCCAATACTAGTCAAACACACAGTGATTTTTTTTTGATTGAGATTTCATCCACACTGCATTATCAAGTGCTGTTTACTTCTTCAAGGACAGAAACTGGGATTAGGAAGAACAAATAGTTAACAGCTACACGACTCATTCCTTGTCAGTGATTACTCAAACTTGAAAAACTTCAAGGAAAAAAAAAATCCCGAGTTCACCATTTAAGCAGACAATAATTTAAATGTTACATGTAAACTCTGCTTAATAGAATGAAGCTCTAATGTATAATCTGCCTACACAGTTGCATTGGCTCTAGCCATCTTCCTCAAAAATAGCCACTCTGACTTGGAAATAAACTTAAAAACAGAACAGTTTTGGAATTTCTACACACAGAGCAATTAAGACCATACAACAAGTAAGAAGCACTTGGGTTGGTGTGCCTCTTTTCTGTCCTTCCAAACCTGGTGCCAACTGCTCATATGGACTAGTGATCTACCTGCAGGAAGAAATCAAACTCCCACACTGATACTGTTGACTGTAACACTTCCACTCCAATAAAAGAAGAATAATATTGTGTTTTATCATCAAAACGTGCACGGTGCAAGATGTGTGACCCACAAACTGTTAAAGTCATTTGGATAAAAGGTTTGAGACCACTGACAGCCTGGTGATTTGCAGCCAGATTTGGTTTCCAGTGCTTTGATTCCAGGGTTAGCCAAATGACTTTAGCATACATTATTTTGCATTCCTCTCATCAACAATATCAAAACAACTTCAAGAGGTAGCAAGTGAAATACAGACCCCTACCTCCACAGCATGATGGAGTTATTAAAGCTTTTTCTTGCAGTCAAACCATTCCCTAATTAACGTTAAAACAAAACCATAGCTTTCATTTGGATGGGGGCTTTTTCTTCTTGTTGGGTTTTTTGGGGATTTTGTTTTTGTTGGGATTTTATGAGTATTTTCGGTTATTTCAAATAGTTTTGAACAGTTAAAAAGCAGAAATTTTAAAAAAGGATGTTCCTCAGTTTCATGTATTCTCAGGGTGGATATAAGTAATAATGTGTACTACTCTTGGGAATCAGCACTTTTCAAGTTTTAATTGAAGTTTGTGGTTCAATATAAAATTTACTTTTAATGAGAAAAAGTCCATCCCTTCTAATACAGAAGCTGCACACTGAAATGAGCTGGCTTTAATACTTTTCAAACCTGTTAACAGAGACTGTCTCTTGAGTTCCTAATGAAACAGAGCCAGCAGAGCTTGGCCACCTCTGCTGACAAAACCAGAGGCCAAATTCCACCCTGAGCTCCCTCAACGTGAATACAGCACATCTCCATCAGCTCCTGGAGGGCTGCCCCAAAATGCTGAGCATCCAAAACACAGGTGTAAGGAAATGATTCTCACTCTCTGAAGTAAGGAAAAAAGCAAGAGGAGCCACCAGGCTGAAGGCACTGATGGCCAGGTAGCTAGGCAGGTGACAGGCCCCACTTGTGCCCAGCTGGCAGAGCACCAAGTTTTCCTATTTCTAACATGTTAATAATAACTGACAATAAAAGAACCAACTCAATCTTGTATTGTGGCAGAGATAATTAACAGCTTGACATCCCAGTCAGAGCCTGTCCTCCTCTTCCAAGCCACATGCTCCTTTCCTTTGTGCTGCTCTGTCACCCCCCTGACAGCATGGAAGCTGATTATTTCAACCATTTTAGATAACCAAAAAGGTTTTGCATATCTGCTGCCCTTTTAAAAAACACCTGCATGCTCAGTCTTACAAAAATGACAACAATCATTCCATTCCTTCTTGTGCCATTGTTTATGGGGTGAAGCTGCACATCAAACAGGACTCCTTCCCACCTCTGTCTCCCATCTGCCCTCCAAGAGGATGTTTCTGTCACACAGAGATTGACAGTTCTTCCACCCATTTTTGTTCCTTCAGGAATAATGTCACAATGTACTTGAGAAACTTCTGGCCCAAGGTTTTCAAGGCTAATTATAGCCTTGGTTCCAATCCATGACACTTTCAAAATACTTGTATAAAACCAGTGTTGGAATAAGTATGTTTTTTTCTTGTTCCCAAGTGACCTTTAATGCAAGCATTAAAGATTACTTCAATCAGGGGGTTTTCCTTAAATTATAGGAGCCAAAATCTGTCATTTCAGTTCCTCTAGACACACATCTTTCCCATTTCTTTCTTTTCACATAGCATTATAGGACAAAGTCATCATTTTACTACACCATTTTCCTTAGCACTTTATAGATCTTTGCTTTTCTCTCTTTATTACTAAATTAAGTCCCATATAGAAATTTTTCCCCATCCAGCCCCAGCACACAGGCATGTTTTACTCCATGCTTCTAGTGACTCTTTTGCATAGTTTATTACCAAAAGCAAATGCTACCAGGCTTTGTTATAAAGTTCCCATTCAAAGAGCAGTTGCTGAAAACTTCCTGAAGTTCAGAAATTTCTTAGCCCTGTTTCCAGCAAATACATTCTGATTTAACCTTCACATGGCAATACCTGCACTAGCAGAGAAACAACACGAAATTTAGGGATTTTGCACTTTGAAATTTAAGAATCCTCTACATTCTAGTAACAAGAACCTACTGAACTAGCTAAATGGAAAATTAAATCCACAGGAGTAAACATATTATATTTTATAAAGCTCAATAGTTACAAGTAACCCATGGAAAAGTATTTGGCCTGCCCCTGCTTCACAACAAAACTGGTATCGCATCTTTCACAGGGGGCACTTCTCAGGAAGCAAATCTATGGAGCAAGAGGTGTGACAGAACGAGAAGGAGAGATAATTAAAGGGCAAATTGGCCTGCCTTGCTAAAACAAATGACCCAGGGCTTGCTGACCTTGGCTGGGACCAAAGGGTTTGCATTTTCACATGGATGAGCAGCTGTTCCGGAACAATTTCCTCAATGAAACAAGCACAAACAGGCTCCCTGTCAGGAACACGTGTCTTCTCCCTCCACTTGGTTATTCTCAAAGCAACTTATGGACCAAACAAGGTGATGACAAGGAAAACAAAACAAAACAAAAAAATCCTGGATCCTTCCATTCATCTTCCCTTTGCAGGAGAGCTGTGGTGAGCGTTTTTCAGCCACAGACTAAATCTGTTGGTTACCACAAGCAAACACAAGTGTGTCAGATGACTTTGTAAAAACCTTTAAAGTAGGATGCAAAGAGCTTTCATGTACAAATATCACCACAATTCTGAGGTGCACTCTCTCCTAGCCAAGAGCTAACTCAGACACTGATTAAACTCTGCTCACGTAGGGCACAAGGCAGAGGAAGAATCAACTCTCAGGTGTCTACTTAAGCTCCCAGGATACAGGGTCTTAGATGTGCTGCTGATCAAGATCCAAATACTTTGTCCTTCGATGAGTGTAAATTGGTAGATTAAAGCAGCAGCTTTACCAGCATTCAGTGCCTGAGGGGATAAGAGACAGCTTTAAAATATACCTTTGGAGAATTCTGAAATGACAGAAAAAACTCGCTGATGCTACATTGAACCTGCCAGTGGTGGGGTAGTGAAAGGTGCTAAAATAATGTTACCAATAACCCTCTGCATTGATAAATGGTAAGGAAAGCATCCAGCACTTGGTCATCCCCATGGCACCAGCTCACGTCTGAAAAAGGCGGCATACAGAGTTTTAAACTGCTTATCCACACAGATTTGACAATATCCTCAAGACAACCTGATCTCCACACAGAGATATTGATAAAAGAATGCCTGCCACACGTCCATTCACGCTGCCTGGCACCTCAACTGGTTATTTTCTATTCAGATCACAGCTTAGCTGTATGAAGTAATTCTTTAAAGAGTACAAAAACATTACCTAAACCCTCAAGTTTAACAGAAATGGCTCCATGAATTTCAAATAATCTTGGATACTGCAACAAATGACTACTTAAATTAAAATGAAACATCCAAAAGGAAAAAAAAAAAAAAATCAGTCTAAAGACTCCTGCACCTGCATGGCTTAACCACTGAACACAGTCACCTCTGAGCATGCAAGCACAGTGTTTGACACTGGAGATTGAAGAACTTTTGATGTAGTTAAAACGTGCTTTTGAAACTCATTTGTGACTTCTAAACCCACTTTATGTTTTTTCAGTATCTTCTCTAAAGCCTGGCACTAGATTGGGAGAGGTTACAGAAATAACAATCCTCTAACCACTCCTCCAGGTTATCAATTAATTTGCTGTAAACGCAATCAAAAATAAAATGCAAAATCAATTTAAATTACAAAAAACCCACATTGGTGTCTTGCAGTTTCATTGCTTGAACATGATTAACACCAAACTGCAAACCCTTTGTGCTCGACTGACGTGTTCAGCCCCTGGACCTCCAGCCACAGCCCCGACAGCACCAGCCAGGCTCCAGCCTGGGTTTGACTGATGCTTTCAACATGTGCAGACAAACTCACTCAACCAAACATCAAATCAAACTACTCAGAAATCTGTGCCAAGCACATCAAGCAGACAGCTCCTGGAGCATTTTTGGGCTTATTTACATGATGGCACCTTTGCTGTTTACACGAGAGACTCTTGAAAGCTGTTTGTTTCACTGGTGTTTGCTACTTGACCTGCTCCACGCAGTGGGAGGCTCCAGTATCTCCAATCTGGAGCTGAACTACAGCACTCCACGCTTTAATGTAAGAACCACAAGATTCCTGCTCAGCACTGTTTGCAGTGTGTGTCTCCCGGATGTTTTATCCTGGTTTGGGGCATATTCTAGAAATAATACAGTAACTCGTAAAAACAGGAAATTAACTGAAAACTATCAATCACCCAAACATCCCCTGCCCAAAGCCACCACAATCTACTGCAGCAGTCACAGAGCAGGACTATTGCAGCCAAATTCCAATAGGAAGTTAGGTTAAATGCTCGCTTTTATCCACCAGGGAACTATGAACTATTAACTTTTCAAACATTAAACATTTCACATTTCAAATATCAAGTGTATTGCTCTTAAGAGATGCTCATTCCTAGAGTGTGAAGGGTTGTCCCACTCCTCACTTGCCATCCTGCACCTTGGTTCTGGGGTTCATCACACTTCATTAATGTAACAGAGAAGAGTCCAGACAAGGTCAATAAGGTTTAGTAGCCTGGCATCCACATTTTCTCCTCCTGCCACTGGGGTGCAAGAAGCACCTGGGGACAAGGAGCTGGTCCCACAGCATAGGTTTATCCTACACCAGTGACAAAGCACCTTCTGAAATAATTATGATTAAATTTACATGGGATGAGAAACTTTGGCATTACAAAGCCCACTGAAGTCTTTCAAAAGATTAGACAAGTAAATTTGTTTACCCACAGAGAATGAAGATGTACGAGCTGGATTCTTCAGGTCTCTTGCTTTTCTTCAGCATTCCCAGGTGGATTTTGTTTCTTTTTTTAATCTAGACTCATCTATTATCATTCCAGAGTTTCAATTTATGGGCAACATTTTGGAGTGGAACATTTTTTTCCTTGCTGTTGTTTTGAACAGAAATGGAGTATTTTCGTGCCCTTTTTCTGAACAAACAAGTTGGATTCTCTTGCTAAAATAAACCTTTTCTGATCATTGGATCACCAGTTGCTACTGCAAAAACACTTGCAAAGACTATGTTGCAATACTTCAAGCATTGAAAATAAGCATATTCCCATGGCAATTCAGCAGATGGGCTACAGATTGTAAATCATAGATGTCTAGACTGAAACACAAGAGACAAACATCTGTCTAAAATCAGTTGACTTGAATGGCAAATACTGTTAAATAAATTAGGACTACTTTGGAAACAAAGAGAACAACCAACTACGTTGAAAACATCTGAAATTAATCCATCAGCACACAAGCCACAATAACCTGAAACTGGAGAGACATGCATTTCGTGAGGAGCACCAGCCCAAGATGACAACCTGACATCTGAAGCAGGAGCACAAAAGCATTTCTGTGACCCCGCACCACGTTACCCCAGCAGGACTCACGAATCCATCCCCAGAACATCTGGCTGGAGAGGGGTTGTTATCCTCCCTGCTTCACAAGTGAAGCTGTGGGACAAAGAAATGAAATGCCTGACGCAGGGTCACACAGGAAGTCTGTGGGAACGTAACTGGACACAAACCCAGAATAGGATTTAGGTCATAAAGCAATACTTAAGACTGAATAGAACTTCAGACCATTAAAAATTTGTAGGGTATCACACAGAAAAACACTCTGTTTTGGAACAAATAACTCTTCCTCACACCTACTAACTTCTTTTTCCTTTGCATAACCTTTTTAAGATAGAAATATGCCAGAACGCCCATGGCTGAACAGACAGAGCAGCACTACCAAGAAGGGTGAGAGAGAGGATGCACAGAAAAATGCAGCCTGTCCCTTTCAAAAGGTTCCAAGGGAGAAAAGGAAAAAAGATGAATTCAGAAAAGAGGAAAACTTATCAAATAACTATTGTCAACCCACAAAAATAATGAGATATGTCTGTCACCATCAAGCTTCAGTTTAAAATCAAAAAATCTCATCAAGTTTTTACACTGCTAAAGCTTTGAAGAGCAAAAGGAGATATTAGAACCCTCCAGCTGAGCTTCCCACCAGACCTATGGAATCAGTGCACTAACTTTTAACCAGAACACAGTTTTAGGGGAAACAGATGTCATGAAATGAGAATTATTTTATCTTTGGACTGGTTATTAACAGCATGGCCATTTGTATACAATATGACACTATTTGTCTGAATTCAACATAAACTATTTATTTGTAAAAAGACAAACAACAAGCCATGAGAACATCACAAGGATGGAAGTTCAACTATAAGCATTACTTTCCCCTTTGTAATCCTGAGACAGCTCTCCAACACGTCCTAGTGATGTCAATGCTTTTTGGGTAGTCTCTGTGCATGTGTCAGCTTTGGGGCACACGCACAAAGGGGCACTCACTTGCAAAAAGTTTTGTATAAACCTGTTGCAAAGAACAAATATCAAACACCCAGCTTTGAGCACAGCCTCCATCAAAGGCAGCAATAATTATACAACAGCACTTTTGTGCAACAGTGGAAGAAAATGCTCCAATTATTCATAATATAATTATTGCATTCCCATGGCAACACCAGAAGGACTGTACAATCAGCAACAAACCCAAACCTGGCCAACAATGAAGTTACACAGTACATTCTCTTCTGCCTGCCCCAAACAAGGCAGCAATTAGGTGATGGCTATTCTTTACCTGTCCACCCACAGTCAGAAATATCATCCAGCCAGCAAAAGCTAAAACAAACCTCCAACCCTCCCCCCCCAGCCCAGCACTGTGTGCCACAATGCCACACATCATCATCAGAGGGCTGACGAGTTTTGTTTGTGACATGTTTGGATCCTGGGCTTCAGTGAATCATCTGAAATTCTCTATTTGAATGTGCTTATCAAAAAAAGGCAATTAATATCCACCTGTCACAAGCAAGCACCCTGTCCTGTGAGGGTGGGGAGGGAAGGAGAATCATCAGCACTGCTGGTACTCAGGTACATGCTGGGCTATTCTGTGAGGCTCTGGTGAACTCCTTGGAGTAAAAGCACACTTCACATATACGTAATACATATTATTCATAATGCATATATATTCAGTAACCATTAAAAGAAAATTTCAATATATTTAATATTTTCTGTCCCTCTGTTGGAAGTCTTATTACAGTACTGCACTCACATCAGAATAACTTGGAAAAAATACAAGGTGAAATGCTATGTCTGACATTCAGTGCACTGCTCAGAGATGCTGTTGGTGAGCCCAGGGTTTTCCCAGCTGAGCTCTGCTCACACCAGAGGGACGGCCATCTCTTCCTTCCTTCACAGTGAGTTTCATAATCCTGAAGCAGCTCACTAAGAATTAAAAAAGAAGAAGTTGCATCTTAAGGAGAGAAGCCTCAATCAGAACATCATTCCCCTGGATCAGTGAGTGGAGCAGACAAGTATTTCCCTGAAACATGGAGCTCTGGAGCACCAGCTCTACCTGAGCCTCTCCTGACGTTGTTTCTTCAGCATCTCCAGCGACCAAATCTCCATGAAATCCCCAGCCTGGGCCTTCCACTGCCTACCTGTCTTTGCATGAGAAATGTGTCTAATTTGCCTTTTTTTCCTTTAACATTTCCACCTGTTCGCTCTCTATCCACAACAGTGGACAGAGGAGCCTCCTATTGTCTTCATTCCAACAACCTTTTCTGAAAGCCCTCTCTTGTCTCCCTTGAACCTGCCCCTCCACAGCCCAAACAAAACCCCATTTTTCATGCTTTTCTCACAACTCACATTCCCAGAGCCCTGATTCTCTTCACTGCTTTTCTCTGAACCTCTTGCAGCCATGCCAACCCTAAAGCAAGGTGCTCAAATCCCCCTGCAGAGCCACCTGAACCCCAGCGAGGCACAAGAAGCTGCTAATGCTGGCTCTGGTTCCTCCTCACCTCTCCTGCTCCAGCAGACTCTTCCTGCAGTCCTCAGATCTCTGGCTGTTCCAGAGAAGGCACTAACTTGCTTTTTCACGTCCTGCCCTCATTTATAAACACTAAAGGTGAGGAGGAAGGCTGTGACTCACCAGGGTAAGGTTGAAGGGCTTTGTCACCCTCCCCTCATTTTCACTTCATTTCTCATATTTCTAAACTGAGCCATTGCAAGAAGCACATTTGTGGTGTTTAAAACATGCCTTGGGGCTACTGACAGCACTGCATCCTTCAAAAAATAAACCATAAATTCTTATTTTCCCATGTCCCCAGATAAAAAGTCCTATCACACAGCATGATGTAGCAGGGAAAGTGAGGCTTTTCCCTTTCTAAATAAACTGCTGATAAGAAACAAAAAAATGTGCAATTAACTAAGTTGTTCTAGTTATTATAAATAACACTCTTAACCTAAAAAGAACAGTCCTAGGATAATTTCTCCATAGCACATTTGAAACATTCTGAATTTTCATATGCAACAAAGGGAGTTTCTTGTTGGCTGTAGACACTGTGAAACTAATTTACTACCCAAAACATTCATCACGCAGTTTGATAGAGATTAAAAGGCCCCCTGTCCTCTGGGGAGTGAGCATTTCAACCAGCCATCACTCTTTAGAGGTTATTAAAAGTTTTCCAACACGAGAGGAAAAAGTTTTTCTTTCTGGGTTCCCAGGTCTTGAGCGTCTCTGTCCCAGACGAGGAAGGAAAGCAGCTGCCTTGCCACAGGCTGCCTCTGCTCAGGAGGCTCCATGGGTGCAGTTGCCTTGGAATAATCCCATTGCTGGGGCCCTTCCCAGGCTGAGGAGGTTCCCAGAGGGATTATTCCAGCACAACAGAGCCCGCCATGACAACTCCACCCGCAGGGTCTGGAATTTGCAGAAAGGAGCAGGGTGAGGGGAGAAGGGATTTAGCCATTTCTCAACTATTCAAGGAATGCTCTTGATTTCCTCTTAACAACCTCAGGTTGAAAAACTGTCTTCTGAATTACTTGAATTTCTACTTCAACTCTATTGTTGGGACCTAAGGTCTCAGTAAAGTAAGTTCAAAGAGATAGGAGAGGAAGTGGCAGCTAAGAAAATACAGGTAGTGTATATTTAAAGTAGTGTACATAGGTAGTGTATATTTGTATTTTAAAAAATACATACAGTTTTCAAAAGTTAAAATGCTAAAACATATCTTTGGTCCCTGTGGTTGAAGGAAGGCATGATGCTTGCAAGTGCAAGGACTGTGTGAGCCCAGACAGAAATGGGGAGCACAGTAGCCTTAACTTAATCTTAGAATCACAGAATGGTCTGGGTTGGAAAGAACCTTACAGATTATCTAGTTCCTTACTCCTGCCATGGGCAGGGACACTTCCCGCTAGACCAGATTGCTGGCCTTGAACACTTCCAGGTATGAGATAATCTGACTGACTAAAACACAAATCTCACCCACCTTCTTTCATGACAATTATTTTTAAGCATTAAAAAATATAAAATAAAATCTCTCTTCCCAGAATTTCTGTACCTACACAACTATCAAATATTCATGTTCTGAGGTATAAACCTTTTTTCTATTCAAAATCTGTCTTAAGTTTGAATAGTATTTCTATGCCCCAAAACTGCATACAGACACAACTGTGCAACTTGTGTGTTGCACCCACAACCAAAATGCTTCGCTACCAAAAGAAGCAAGAAAGGCACTAGCACATTCTTCCCTTTCTTCCTCCTCACTTCCACACAAGCAGTGAATGGCACCTTTTAACTTCTAAACCATTCCAGTGCTCAGGCAGCACTGCCACCAACAGCAGTGATGATGAAGGGACAGGAGAACCTGCAGTCAGTGTTTCTGCACATCCACCAGCATTTGTCTAATGGAGCAAAACAACTCACTGGGTCACACAAGTTTGTGTATCAGCCCTCTGAGCTCACAATTAAAAAAAATAACAAAAACAATTTGTCCTGGTGACTCAGAGTCTCCATGGCTCCAATAAAGCCCTGTTTCTGTAACACGGCATCATGCTGGCTTCAGATCTATTCTCATGGGGCTCAGGCTCGTGACTCAACTGTTTTCCCCTCTATTTATTTGCTCATGCAGTTATCCATCAAGAAGTTCCCTCTATTTATTTACTCATGCAGTTGCCCATCAAGAAGTTACTGAAATCTGCACATATCATAAGGTCTGGCTCAAAAGCAAATAATCTAGAGAAGTTAATATCACTGGAGAATATTAAAAAAACCCCATATTGTTATTTTCCTTGGACATCCAGAAATTCAAACTCACCAACCTTTCTGGTTAAAGACTGCACTGTTTACAAGTCTTTCTGATGTTAAGACTGCAATGATGTTCAGCAACTGATTTGGAAATATCAGAAAAATAGCATTCTGGACAAACACACCTCATGCACTGGGGTGCTTTATTTGCTGGGAGTGTTTTACAGGTTCACTTCATTATGTGAAACTCAGAGCAGTTTCACTCAACTTCTGTCCAAGTCTGCTGCTTTTATGGGGTTCTGAGATGAGCTTCTGTCCATGAAGGAGGATACTTTCAGAAAAATATACTCCCATGCCTTGTCTCTCTCCAGTAAGATTGTCTTGATTTGCAGCATCCCTAAAGACCCAACACAGTGATTTTATTTTTTTTTTTTCCAAAAGCAAAGATTTCAAAGATTTTGACCATGAGCTCCTTGCTTCCTTTTCCTTCTGCTTCTTTCTGTTACATACCCTCTGCATTCCTGGATGCTGAATTTTATGTCCAGGTTAGCCCAGCCTTGGAAGCCAAGTTAACCTTTGATTTGCAGGTACCACCCCCATCTCTCAGAGAATCTGAACACAGGATATTGAATATTTTATGTTGAACCCCAGATATGAGCTAGTGAACAGCCTGGCACACAGAATCTCAGCCGCCTCATCTATTTGCCAGAAGACAGCTTAGCATCAAAAATTACCTCTTGCACATAAGAGCATTCCTTAAATATCCTTTAAACTCTGTTGTACATTATCTTGTAAACTATAATATCATTTTTATAGGAGAGCACAGCAAAGAAGAAAAACTATCAGATACTGCCACATCAACAGCAAAAGAGTCAGGAAAAGAAATAAATTGTGGGGATGTTCAGCTCTCTAAGCACTAAATCACTCTCCCTCAACACATAAGATTCACTAAGTCCTATAATTGCTCAGAGCCACAGTAAAAGAAAACAAAATCTTCTGAAAAGTGTGGTTTATCACTCTGCATTTTGCCCTGCATCTGAGTTACATTAAATCAATATAGTCTGCATTAAGGAAATTATCTTTTCTAAAACCCCTGTTGTGTCAGCATAATAGAAATATTGTTCCACACCATATGTGAGGAATTACCTCCTTTCTCTGTCATTTCTGAATGTCTGTGCACAGATATATACATACTTGCCATACATGAAATAATTCTGAAAATTAAAGTTATAGTAAAAAATCATGCTGTCATACATGCAGTAATCTGAAAAAATTAACAGTGAAATTTTAACCCATAAATTCGTGGTCATAAAAGATTTTCAACTAACCCATTGATAAGACTTTAGCCACACTTAAGTAAAATCCTGGAGGATGCAAAATGCCCTAAATTGATCTATTTAGAAAAATATTCACAGAAAATGGATGCACAGCAAAATTTTCACTTTTCCAACATCCACCATGATGAAGTTGAAATAATTTTCCAACTAAGATTTTTTTCTAGAGAAAAGACAAGTTTACCAGAATAAAAGTATTTCATCAGATAAATCCAAGGACACTGGTGAGAACTAGGCAGGATTTCCAGTGACAACCAGTAGCCACCACCCCACATCTCCCACTGGCTGCCAGGAATGTAAAATACCTGACAAGCTAAAGACACTTTCAGGATCCTTTTGCACCTATTGCAGAGAATGTGTGGACAACTGAAAGGAACCAAAGCCTTTCTAGGGTTTATTCTGGGCTGTGCTACAACTTCCCTGATAAAAATACATCGTGTTGTGAAATGCCAAACAGAGAAACCCAAAACTCTGCACAACACGTGGTCCCACCACCTTCACAGGTGATGTGACAGCCAGGCATTCTTCCAAAGGCCAGGTCCCAATGGGATTCTGGTAGGATGTGGCCACAACTAAACACTTCCTTACAGGTTACTCTGCTCTAGAATTTGGCTTCTGACTATCAAGACATATGTGATAAAAGGGATCATCTGGTAAAAATTGCTGCTGTGATTTAACTTTTCATGCTTTAAGATAACTAAGAGTTTCTTAACATCATGTACTTACAGATATTTTATACCCCATATCATTGACCAGAGCCATTTACAGCTATTTCATGAAACTGTGAACCATATCTGGATATTTTATCAGCATCTCATAAAAAACCACACAAACCTCAGAGTGTAAATAAACTTCTACATTTATAGTATACTGTGAAGGGCTTATAAACACTCCAACGTGGTTAATTTTTTTCTTTACATTTTCTCACTATAAATGATTGACTATAATTTATGTCAATACTGCCTGGAGAATGAGCTGTCACTATAGAAACAGTGACAGCAGTGAAGTCCTTCCTCCCTCCCCTGCACACAAAAGTCCCGGAACAAACACATTCTTGTTACTTCTTAGATAATGTGTGCACACTGTCAAGTTATGAGTAGAACTTGGGATTTTTCATTTGGGTTTAAAATGAACTTTTTATTCCCAGCAACTCACACTCTTCATATCAGCTTTTCCTTACATGTAAAAAGCTCCCTAACTCTGGAATTGAAAAATTGCTGGTGAAGCATTCTGAAAACAAAAATAGATGAGCACTGCACTTAAAGGAATTATAATCCATGTTTATTTAAGTTAGATATAAATATAGTCCAGGAATGGGAGAATGTTGCATGGGGGAGGGAAAGGAGCAAGAGTGAAATTTTGCTTGTGCTGCAAAGAGCCTCAGGTTACTATACCATGTATTTTAATTTTCAGATCAATTCACCAAAATCATACCAAGTTATCTACAACTGAGTATCAGATGCATAGAGTGAAGCTCGTATAAAATCCTTTGACTTAAGTCTGCAAAGGCAGTAGATCAGTTAATGCAAATGCTGCTGTAGAATCAGGCCTTACTATGGTAATTTTCCAAAACACAAGTATGTTTACAAACTCAAACTGAAAGCTTAGAAGATAAAAAGAATTATTTTACAAGCAGTATATTAGTCTCTTAGAACAGAGCTGCGATGAATTTCTAAGTGACAACAAACATTTTTTCAAAATAAACCAAAAGGTATTTTAAAAATGTGCATTTGCAATTTATTTTTTTTTCAGGAAGCAGTAGATAGAGCACAACATTTTATTGTGTAGAAAAAAGTTTAAATCAAAAAGCATAACAACAAATGGTAAAAATCCCATTTCTTTTTAACTTCCTTCCCTTTCTGAACCCCTGCATTAAGGCAACGCTCCCGTACGGTCGCTGAAGGTTTTCTGACATCGCAGAAGGCTGAAAGGAATATTTCTCTCTCTCTCTCTCTCTCTCTCTCTCTCGCATTCAGAAAGGCTGAGCACAAGAGGAGCTATTCAATCCGTGATGGAGTGCCTCACAGAGACTGCAATATGTTCCCAGTTGGCAAGCAGGGATCTGTTTGGACAGTGAGCCCAGCCATCCCCTCTGCAAACACCAGCATTCCTGCGACGGGCGCGAGGAGCACTGCGGGCCCTTGTCGAGGGCTCTCGCAGCCCATCAGGTTTGGGCTCCAGAACAAACACCTCTTTGTGCCCTGCTCACAATTCAATAGGCTTTACAAGAAAAAAAAAAAAAAAAAAGCTGTCTCCTTCCACTCAGCATTAGGTTGAGATCCAAAAAAATATTCAAAAAGCTGAGAAACAGGGAGGAAATATCACAGAATTATATTTAAGTGTATCTTTAGTAGCTTAAACTTTTGGACAATATTGCAAATCTGACTTTGGATACTTATCTGGTTCCTAATGCTATGGCTTTTTGAGTGTTTCTAAAGCAATAAATAAAGATCACCAAGCGACCAACAGGCTGGAAAGCACCACTGTGGCTTGCAAGTTAGCAGTGGGGATTAAAACTCAAATATCACCCCGGGCCAAAGAACAGCAAACTGCAGCTTTCACCCATATCAGCAGCCAGCAATGGGAGCCTTCTCCAGACCTGCCAAGGCACAGAGAGCTTCTGCCTTGCAGGTGGGTATGGATGTGTCCACACACCCTCTTCAGCTTCTGTCACTTGTCCTGGCACAGATGAGGGCAGCAGAACTGTGTCTCCATGTCTGCACTCCCTTCCTTCTGCCCCACCTCACTGCATCCCTGCAGGAATGAGCCAGGGCCCATCCTCATCTGTGGTTATAACCCCAGCTCCTGCTGCAGGAAGCTGAGGAGTGTCTCTAATACAAAGAGACACTGACATAGGGCACCAGGCCTCCAAGCAATCAATGGGAGTAATTACCTTTCTCTGCCCGACGTGTGCTCCATCTTAACTATTGCTGTTTTGCACTTGTGGAATTTATTAACACAACCCTAATGGAGAGACCTGCAACTTCTACATCCCTAATCAAACATCCTGCTTCAAACAGACTCGTGTAGTGGCAGATCCAGTAGGAGAAAAAACCCTCAAAACTACAAAAACCCGTGAGAACAGCCCTGTTTGAACACACTAGGTTATGCTGCGAAGTCAAAGGGGCATAGTCGCTCCTACCTCATCTTCTGTGTCTGATGCTCAGTGCATTTAGCAGCTGGGCTGGAGGCGGATTTTAGTTTTGTGGTTTGCCTGTTGTTGGGATTTTAGGAGGGGAGAAGCACAGAGAATGGAACCAGGAGTGGTTTTCTACTGTCATACACCCCAGCACAAGGACAACCTTCCAATGAGCTCCTTGACACATTCATTAAACGAAGAGGGGCCAATTCCCTTTCTGAAGCTTCAAAAGGCCTCATGCAAAGCAAGGAGAAGCAGGAGGAAGAGGGTCTGAAACTTATGTGGAGTTTTGTTTTTTTTTCATTTTGCCTCCCACTTTCCAAGGCTGCTCATGGCAGTTCCACGTCTCTCAGGTACTGCCCTTCAGCCCTCAGCAGGGCTTCATGAATGTCAGGAGAGCCTGTATGTATGGAAAAAGTCTGTATTTACTCTGCAATAATACACCACTCACCATAAGCCTAAAAACATGAAGCACAACCAAAGAACTTCCCCTAAATGAAGGGAACGGGGGTCTCTTTAAACATAAAGTGCAACAAAATTATACCACGGAAACTCTGGGGCATTATTCAAAGCATCCGCATGAATAAAACATCCCACTTTGGCCAAGTTTTGTTCAAGCTGACTTCAGCTTTCTGCTTAAACAAACCTCAGGCAATACTGACATCATTTGTAGCAGAGGCAGCATTTTATTTAAGCTTGAAATCTGAGGGTGTTGGGTAGATTACCAAATAAAGAGTTGATTTTTCATCTAAAGAATCTCAAATGACCTGACTTCAAAGGCTGGATTTAGACTTACTAAGCCAATGGAAAACAAACATCTTTAATCTCCACACTGACATTAAACTCAAACAGAAAATAACTCTGGGAAAAGCCCTATATCATCAGACTACTACACAGAAATAGGGGAAAGGTGGGGGGAAAAAAATCCAGATTATTCTATACGAATAGCCTGCCTCACAGTGAAGGTTATGAAGGTTACCTAGTTCTTCTCTTCCTACTATCTTTTTCCAGCCCATTTTTCTCCCCTCTTCTTCAAATGTTAAATTAGGCTAAGCACTGAGCCTAGATTAACATGCTTGAACACTAAGAATTTAATCTAGGGCAAACCTAGACATTTAGACATATATGCAAACTACTAATTTATCCATCCTCTGCATTTAGGTGCTACTGCACTTGAGCTAAGAAACAAGTTGCACATGAAAGAAGAGAGGTCTGGCAGCACCAAGTGATCATTTTTTGGCCATGAACATACCAAGTTATTAGACCTGAAGCCTTATTTCAGCACAAGATTCAACACTGGATGATCCTCACCTTTGAGGACTAGAAACCACATGACTGGCAAAAAAGAACACACTAAAATCAATTATCTTCTTCCCTACCTCAAAAAAAGCACTTCAAGAAGTCAGTAATACATAATATTCCCCCAAAAGAAGAGAGGGTAGAGGAGGAAACCATTTCCTTGGCCACAGGATTATGGTCACCAAATTATGTGTGGCCCAGGCACATCTAGGTGACCATCTGCCACTGGGATAAAACAGGCTCTGGGTTTAAAGGCAGGAGCTGTTTAACAAAGTACAATAGGAAAACAACATTCAAAAAAGACGCCACAAATTGTTTGAAATCACTACATGAAATCTATTTGGGGGAATTCCAACACAGAACCCACGACAGCACATACATCCTTGATTCAGGCACGAGAGGGTACGTGATCTAATGAGAGCTGTTGCAAGTCTCACGAACTCAGAGCAACATATCCACAAGTAATAACACGCCAACAACATCATTACCCCTCTTTTGCAAAGGAATATCAAGTTTCCTGATGAATAAATTGAGGAAGCCTCATTATTTTTAGCATGCTAAGTGAGCCTGTCAATCAGTTACATAAATACATACAATTAGTTTGATCCAACAAGATCCTGAACACGTGTAATTCTCAGGCTTTAGAAACCCGAGAGACTCACAAGGGTGCACACAGTACCTTGCAAGTACAGAGTTACACATACTGTGTGTAGTTTAAAGATACAAAGTGACCGAAATACAGCATTAAATGGAAAAGTCCAAGTGCTCCATTTGCACAGAGGCACGAGGCATTCATCCAAGGCTTTTTTGGATTAATTTTACCAATCCAGTGTTGTCAAGTGGCACACAGGGCTGAACTCCCACCCCTGGTTAAAACAACAGTGGACTCTCTTGAAAAGCATGTGATGTTTAAGGAAGCTTTGGAAGCTTTTCTCCAATTCACCTTCCAAATTTAGCTGCAGAGAATACCAGCCTCCTTGGGGCAGAGGAACACAGAGAACCCATGACCCACCAGATGCAGCTGGCACTGGGCAGATGCCCCAGCAGGACACAGCAGCACCTTCTGCAAGGTCACCACACCTTATTCAATCTGCAGGTTTGCCAACAATTCTGGGGAGATGCCTGAACTTGACAAATTAAAAGTTTGAGAACACAAAAGGCACCAATGCTGCTTGGTAGAAAGCACTTTTAAAATATTCTTGAATGGAACTGTTGAATATTTATGGACAGAAGTAGATCAGCTGTAACTGGAATGGAAAACCACCCACACCCACACTCCATCCCTCTCCTTCAAACCATCAAGATGGGAAATTGTGATGTACACCTTCAGAAAGGTCTTCAAGGAAATACAGCTCAGGGTTTAACTACAAACTGCTTTTGTCCAGATGCAGAAAATAGCTTTTGTAATGAAAGGAAAATCCATTACTACTGAGGATACTGAGCAGACGGAGCCAGACTCTTTTCCAAGGTGCACAGCAAATGGGAGGCAACAGACAAACTGAAATTAAAATCACATACAGTAAGTACCTCTTCCTCTTTCTTTTTTTTTTTTTTTCCACTCACCATGAGGGTGATCAAATGCTAGAAGAGGCTGCCCAAAGAGAAGAAGAATCTCCATCCTTGGAGGTGTTCAAGACTCAGCTGGAGAAGTCCCTGAGCAACCTGCTCTGTTTGACTGGCTTTATGCAGCTGGATGGTCTGGATAAATGGCCTTTGGAGATCCATCTAACCTAAATCATTCCATGACTAAACTCAGCAGGAAAAATCATTAGCTTTAACGCTGTGCATAGGCCTTGAAAGTGCTATCTATAAAGGCTTCTTAAAAATAGAAGAACTAAAAAAGCAAAAGACATCCAAACACCATTAAAATGTCCCATAATAATAAAGAAAGTTTACATAATACAAGGCTTCCACTCATGTCTGTTAAGTGAGTTATGGTCTGTTAATTACTCCACCTCATGGCAGCCTGTTTCGTATGAACCCACCAGGCATGAGAAGAATGCAAAGAGTATCAGGTAGAAAACACCTGGAAATTTCTTCTGCTACAATTTGTTTCAACACTTACTAATACTGTATGAATTATTTATACAAAAGAGATAGGAATGCACCACAGTACCAAGCAAAGACTCTTTTCAGACATTTCATTTTTGGAAGTTTAAACTGCTACCTATCAGTTTTGGGTAAACATTGAGGGCAAAGCAGCTTTCCTTTTGGAAGTGTTGCTTTTAAATACCTCTGCCATTAGCAAGAGCTCCTAAACCTGGCAGGTCACTGTTGATATGATCAAACAGCACACACACCGTTATTTAATGAAGTCCACCGGATAAAAGTTACTCAGCCTGCATTCAACTTTGGACAGAGAAGCTGTTTTTGCTTTATTAAACTTTAAGACTGCCGTTAAGAAAGCCTATTAAGAAAGATCTTTTTAAGCTCTCAAAAGTATAGCTGGATACTTTGTACCAGTGCTACTCATGATCAGCATTAAAACCATTCTAATCAGATAATTTCAGGGCTTTAGAGAACCATGCTCTACCATCTGGGGACTGACCATGCTGGAATAAGTCAGGCACAACTCCATGAAAGCTGAAGGAATTTGTATTAGTTTTGATGATTTTATAATCTTATAGACCATGTTTTGCTATGTACCAATTTTAATAACAAATTGGGTCCAAATGATAAAAAAAGCTCTAAAAAAACAGCTGTTAATCAGGCACAGTTTGCAGGTGGCAAGAGAAGATGAGGAGTGGAATACACTAAGGCCGAAAGGCTCCACCTCGAGATGTATCCCAATAACATTTGTCCAATGACTCCTGTATATAAAGATGAAGTTTTCTATATCAAGTTTTCTAATGCTTAGGGACTGTTTCCAACACAAGCAATACAAGCTCATCCTGGTGGAATAATGCACTGATTACCCTCAACCTATATTTCTCTACACTTACTTCCACAATAATTCTGTGAGGATTAAATCTAGGAGAAGAGGTATTCTAAATGATGCCAGGATTAAAAGAAAAATTAGAATTCCAGACTTAGAAAGTAGCTGACTGGACTGAGGCATTTTTTTACCCCAAAGAAAACATTACCACCCTGGTGGCACCAAAATTCCGCCTGCACACCCAGGTTACACCAGAAGATGAGGCATATGGTTCATTTCAGTATTAGGAATGTTAACTAGGTCAGTGGTTACTAAATAAATGAGGCATTCAGACTTCCAGTCACTCCAACAAATCAACCTCCTTCTCAAGTGTCAGCAGACAAGCACAGCTCAGAAACAAAATTAAAAGTTAGTCTTGGATCAGCAGCTTCTCCAAGTTCAAGATTATCCTGGTTTGTGCCTTTGGCTAGCACAAGATGGTCATTTTGTACTAAGCAAAAGCTCCCTCAGAGTGCTATTTTAAATGGTAACACTACTACTTTTAATAAGGCATCATAAAAATGTATGAAGTCACCAACAGTTGTCAGTATATACTGAGTTAACACCATCCAGTGCTATCTGTTTGCATCCCTATCCCAGCTGGGAGAGCCATGGAAGTGATGCTTACTGGGGAAAAATACACAAGTAGTAACAAAACACTTCTGCTGGTTTCCTGGTTTTTCCTGAGACATGGGAGAGAGTGATTTGCAGCCATCAAACCTGGCAAAGTGTGATATGAGAAGACAAGCAAATAACAGGAGCTGCAGAAGCTGTTGGACATCAGAGTCATCTCTGTGCTAAAGCAGAGCAGAAGGTTCAAAAATCCAGCAGGGCTCTGGGTTGTCTCTGTCCTGCCACAGGCCCCTGGGAAGGGCTCCTTCAGAGGTAGAAAAATAAATAATAATCACCCAAGGAACTATCACACAAAGTAGCGAGAACTGATGGTGCTTTTTTCAAACATAAAACCACCCCAAACAAGACTGGATGAATTTTCAATGCTCTCCTCCTCAGCAGGACTCTTCCTACGAGTGGAACCAAAGAATACATAAACATACATTCATATGGGAAAATTATTTAAAGCTAAATTATTTCCCTAAGTTCTACTTCTTGGCTTCATAAAACTGGGAATAAGTACATAAACAATTTTGGAAGACAAGACCATTTACTTTTGCACATAGACATACTGAAGAGGAAATTATCCACACATTTCTTTAAGAGAAGAAATGGCTTATCCTCTGGTAAATAAATAATTAATTTAAAAATTAATCTTGTTTATTAATTGTTGCCTTTTGAATGAGCAAAGCTTTTAGTTGTGTTAAAGCTATTAACAGTGGCAGTTGTACATTAAGCTAATTAAATATTCAGCAGACTCGCTACAGTGCCCTTCTGTAACTGCAGATCAGTTACCAACCACCTCTTCGGCAAATAAAAGGGTATTTCTGCATTTATTTTAAAGCTGATTTCAGAGATTTTATGCAAATGGTTATGACAATTTTCTGAATCTCCAAGGAACTTTTGCTTTTACAGAAAATCATGGCAAGAGTGTGTAGTTCTTAGGAACTCTATCAATCCACGTTTAGAATTCGTCAGATTCTTAAGCTACGTTAACTGAAGTCCCAGTTAGGGTTGTCTAAAACATCCTGCAAGAAAAGCAATATGTGGACACTTTATAAGATAAAATGCTGTGAAATAAGGATGGTCTGAAAGGTTTTGAACTCAATGGACTCCATTTCACAGCAAAATGCTAGAGAACAGGAAGAGGAAAAGTCTGCTCCATTAATAGAAGCCTGAACCTGCACTAATCCTCACACTTGCTGTGAACTAGGAGGAAAGACTCAATGTATCTTGTTTTCCACTTCAACCAGCGACCGAACTGGAAACAAATCGGCAGCAATTCTGTGCCACTGAATTTCTTTTCACAGCAGAGCTTCATTTCTCTGATCTTCCACCAGTTGCACCTATTTCATCTCTTTTCTTGAATAAAGTTGGTTTAGTCACTACAGAACTGCTCCTAGGCAGGCGGAAGGTGGTATCAATACCTTCTTCTACAAGTTATTTGATCAAACCCTTGAGAAGGGAAAGGCCAGAGGTCCACTCTGTGTCAGGAAGGATTCAGAGCTCTACCAGCTCAGACTCAACTCAGTGTTTGTGTGCTCTGACTTGCAAAAACACTCTGCTCTTGAGATTAGTGCCCAAATATCACACTGGGTGAAATGCTTCCAGTCTCTGAATTATATTTAAAAGGTCTGTGAGACATTGAGCAAACTGTAATAGAGAAATCAAGTGAGGGGGTTGCTCTGGGCACAAGTGCAGCTACACTACACATTGATAGTCTCACAGAGAATGAGAAACTGCTGATTTGCATTCTCCCTTCAGTTCAGGGTGGAGATTTTAGTTCTGGCCTCTTCCAGCCCAGTTCAGCTGCCCAGAGATGACTCTTTGGACAGCCAGCACAGCCCACTGTGCACTGCATCCCCAGCTGAAGCAGTCAGTGGGTGTGATGTCTAAATGGAGAGCAATGGAAATGAACAGGTTGTTTCATATTGTCCTGTATTGAAACAAAATACTTTTGTCTCCCCAGACATGTTTATGAAGCCCAAGGTTGGTTAACAAGTTTGAAGGACACATTTTTGTTGCATTACTGAAGGAATACAGAGAGCTATCCTGGCAACCTGAACGCTAAAATAAAATTTACACTGTAAAACCTGCAAGCAAGAACAACCAGAAAAATATTTTCACATAATTTTGCTTCCAAGTATCAAGTCAGGGTTTTTTTATTAACAAATATTTGCATTATTAAAGCTTTATTAACATCTGCTGAAAAAGCTCAAGGTGAGGGAAAAATGACCATGCTGAAAGACAGTTTCTTTCACCCTCCTCCCTTCTGACAGGGCTTTCTGCATTCCCGTGCCAAGGGCATGTCTGGCTAAGGATAGCCATCTCAGCTGCTGTGATGAAAGCAGGCATCACACTTGATCTGCTGAGAGCCCTCCTGGGCATTGTCCTACTGATCTCACCCGAGCCACTGGAGCAGTTACTCCCAGCATTCCACCAGCACTGTCCGTGTGCTGTCCTGTAAACTGCAACATGACTCCAGAGCTAACTGCTGCCTTTGTAACCAGAATATCCAAAGGGTCCACATTGGAAGGCTTTTTGGTTTTCCTCTGTCTTACACTCTAGACCAGATTTTATAGCTCCTCTAAGAGGACGCTATTTTTATAAAACCACATGCCAACCAAGACCCCCAAAATTATCAACAGGTGAAAAAGACATGCTTTACATCTTCACTGTATTGTATTTAATTGATGGAGCACAACAGGCACATCCTTACCACTGTAGAAGATGAAGTGTCCATTTCTAAAGCAGCACCTGCACTTCTTTCCCCCAGCTTGTGCCAAAAGAGCAAGGACTGAGCACCTCCACTAGCTTCACACAAACCCAGTCTTTGTAAAGGCCTTAATCCAGATCCATCCCACCAAATTTTTGCTTCCTGAGGCTCCCATGAACACCCCTGTCCATGCCTCCAGTTTCCCAAAACACCCCCTTGGGATGTCCAGAGGGAACCGAGGTGCTGGATGTCCCGTGTCACCTCCAGGGACTGCCTGAAGTGACGTGAAACACTGAAAGTCATAGATCACTCACCACACTAACAAGTGTTCCAGAAGTGAAACTGTGTCACAGTTATTTTATTTTTGGTTTCCATGGGATCTTTGAGATTCTTTGCATTTCTCACCTTCTGTGCTCTTCATTTCTTTCCAGTGAAATGTTTACTGACAGCTATTGGTAGACTAATACAAAAACAGGGTTTTGAAGTTATTTGCTTCTAAGACATGGAGACCAAATATCTGAGAAATCTCTCCAAAATCCAAAAATCTGAAAAATTGAGCAAGTCTCAGCATGTTAGTCAGATTCAAAAAACATTACTGCAGGGACATGGAAAATAAAATTGTCACCTCTGTGCTTTGATGTGCAGAGAAAAGTATCCATCTATCTTCCAAAAAAATAACTGTGATCACATTCTGCTATTGCATTTGAACGAGGAGGACTGTTTCATATTTTTAACAAAGAACAGAAGTAAATCAAAGCTCTATTTCTGAAGTGTCTGAAGCCATTTGCCTTCCCCAGCTCCCCAGAGAGTCCCTGCTGCCCTCCCTCCTCCCTTCCTTACTCCAGAGGCCATAACTTCCAAGGCAATATGTTTTCTGATTCTGTTTTCTGCTTCTATTTAGTATATTTAGGTGACCCCTATGACAGACTAGCTTAATTATAAACAAGTTACTGTAATCACAGGTGCTCCTACTGAGAACTTAAACATGGAATAAACAAACTGACTTAGGCAGGCAGAGAAAGAATGGAAATGGACTCACTGCAATATATATATATTTGTCCATATGGAAGCTAAGCAAGAGTTTCACTGTTCTCAGGGAGAACCTGGGCTGGATACAGTGAGCTACAAATCCCTCACTGCCTGTTGAACAGCTGACATAAAAAAGAGGAAGTTAAGATGTGCTTGGCATGTGTCGGGAAGCTACGATATCTCTGCATCCACAAAACATTATTATTAAGTAATAAGCAATAACAAGGCAGGAAGGTTTTCTTCCAAATCGTTAAAATTTTCCAGCCGACAGATTAGTCACAACACAACTATTTCATCACAGGGATGAAATAACCCCATCCCCTCTGGCAGGAGATCCGGCCACGCCGCCCCTCGGAGCGTGACGTGACGCACAGATGCTGCCAATGTGGGGAGGGGGTGGCAGCCTGCTCCACACATCTGTTATTGTGGGAAAAAGCCGTGTTGGTGTTTTGTCAAACTGCTCTATTAGTAATGAGTACAGCTGTTTCACATCGGATAATCCGTGTTGCAACACTCCCCCCAGAACCGTGCCCCGCTGTTCATGCTCAGCTGTAATTCTGATTGTCAAGGGAGATGCCACTGGGCTCTTAAAAAAAAAAAAAGTTGAACACAGCTGTTTGTGCTTCAAGGAATGTCAAAAGAAATCATTTCTCCCTGCCATGTATGGATTTTTCACTGGAAATCACAATGTACTCTGGCATAAAGGCAACTGCCCACTGGTAACAGATGTGCCAGGAGTTTATTCAGCCAGCTCAGAGCAAGGGTAGTGCTGGCCAAAGTTTTAGCATAAAGACCTGCAAGGCTCAGAAAGCATCACCAGCTCAGGGTTCAATTTAAGGCTTAGGCTAAGGAAAGCATAATCATTCTACTCCCCTTGATAAATCCCTGAATGGAAATAAATAAATGATTATTAGTGCTCACAGATTCCTAACTGAAAACCAAAGCAGAACATCTCAGTGCCTGAGGTTATAGCTTTTGCTTACTACCCTTTTGTCACAGCCACAACTGACATGGCACCAAATACATTCCCGCTTAGGAAGTCACTTCAAACACAAAATCCTAAGCCCTAAGCCTACTGAGACAGTAACTACTAGGATAACGTCTTAAACCAGGCTACAGGTGCAGCACTGCTCCCCTTTGAAACACCTGACCTGCAATGCAAACGTGGAATTCGTGTCTGTTTTCCCCACAGAGCTCAGCTTTCAGACTTTGTGAAGCCACAGACAAACCTGAGGACAGAGCCCCTTTGTGTGCAAGGCCAGGTGGGGAGCTGGATCCTGCTGCTGGCGGACACCTCGAAGGAGCCTCTCTTTGTCTGCAGGTAACAAAACCCTCTGCTTCCAGCAGATATAGTACAATGGTTAACACGAGAGGAAAGAATGGGCACCAGTGAAATGAAGCTGCTGGTGATATTTTATACTGAAAAAAAAAAAATCAGTTTCAAGAAGATACTTAGAAGCCAACAAGACGATCTCCATTTTTCAGTCCACAGCAAAAACTTAAAGGGAAAGAGAAAACAGTGAAGTGAGATGGAAAATTAATCCACAGATGCGAATTCTACTTGGATGTGTATTTTTTGAGGACAAATAGAAACATCTGATGGACAAATCTCCACTTTTACAAATGCTAATTAAGCTCTTGGGTAAAAACTTCACAGATAGCACATGTGTTTATACTAAACCACCAATGTAGTCTTCCTCTGCCTCATGTACAGACCAAGAAAAAGACAGATTTACAGTCTTCAGACCCATACAGACCCTCATCCATGCTCAGCCTGTGAAGCTGGGCATCACCCAGCACAGGCAGGGTAGGGGTACAGGTATGGGGGTGGAGAGTTATATCTCAATAAAGCATCAAATCAGAAAGGTGACACCAAATACCATTTCACTTGGGTGAAAACTGTCTGTTTCAAACAGCCTCAGAGGCTGTTCAAGACATCCAGGTCTTGAAAAAGTAGCAGATTGGTCAGTTGTGTTTGCCTGCAACTCCACGAACCAAAGGGGTGCAGGTGACTGTGTTCAAAAAAACAAAAGCAAGAAAAATCACAAACCACTCAGTATTATGGCATTTCAGGAATCCTACAAATTCTAATTATTTGACTTGATCAGAAGAATTTCTGCTTGTTGCACTTCAGCAACAGCATGGTGAAGAGCTCAGAAATGAAAAACATGCAGTCTGAAATGTTGAGAAGTAGCTCTTCTGAACTACTGGGGCTACTCTCAGTTACAGCTGCCAAGGTGGCAAAGCTGACTATTAGTGTGGAAAAACGCTGCAGGTACAGAAGTCACAAGTGTTTCCTGTAGAGTGAGTGAGCTGAATGAAATACAAAACATGTACATCAAGCTGCACCCAAGTCAGGAAGATCCACAGTAGGGAGAACTAGTGCTACTTGTCCAAACTGGAAATAAGATGTGCCAAGCTCTCCTAAGGTTCAAAAGAAGTGGTGATTCTCCTGGTATTTGGGCAGAAGAATAAGACAGTAGAGAGATCAGTGCTTCTGTATTGAAGCTTTTATATTGCTCTGGAATCAGGGAGAAGTCTTCTCTCCACACAGCATCTTTTAGCAAAAGAGCTCCCAGCAGACGGGGGAAAAGCAGGGACTTCACAGATGACCCTTCTGTGCACCTCTTACAATTTCCTGAGCCCTGACAAATGTCTTCAATTTTCCTTGAAAATAAATTAAATGGTTCCCAGATAACTCAAGGAAAAGGCACATTCCTGCCTGTAGATCTCCACAGGATCAAAGCAACAGCTGACTGCCTGGCACCTCCATGGCTCGAGTGTCCCTCAGGCATCTGAAGTTTCCATTTCTTCAGCAGATGTTCAGTGTAGCTCACAGCAGAAAGAAGCCTGAAGTGACCTAAGTATAATGGATGGCCTCTTGAAAATTCAAACCCCTGTAACATGCAGCTCACGTTCCTATCTCACATTATTAGTCCACTGTTTTCCTAGCAGGGTGCATAATTAGCGAATGAGTAAATAGGTTTGTTAGCTTGTGCTACTGAAGTGGCATTCTCATTCCTTCCTCCTCCTCACCTCTTCATCTTTTTTAACCCAAACTGTGGGAGCTGAGACCAAATGGCAGGAAGATCAGTTTTTCCTGCCTGATCAGGCTAACAGGAGGGGCAAATGCCAGCACCAGGCCAAGGAAACGGTGGGAGATGATGCAAAGGGTGCAGAGGACATCACAAAGTCATGTCTTTTAGCAGCAGCTCTCCATCAGAACAGGTCACTTGTATCAAACCCCAACTTTTCCCAAGTCCAAAACAACTGCCGCTTTTTTATTGGTAAAAACTGTGTTCCACTCCTGCAAAAAGCACAAGGAAGGAAACCACTAAACTGAGCTGAAAGCTCTACAAGTAACAATGCATCCACAGCAAGAACGAAGAAGCATCACCCAGCTTTTGAGATACCATTAAAAGAAAGGCTTGAATGTAGGTTAGAGATACCAGAAGATGTAGGAAGTTGCAGGTAAAATATGGCAGAGAAAGAATCAAAGGGAGCAGAAAGGGTTTAGAGTTTCTTTTGTGCAATGAAAAAGCATTGGCAGATGCTAGCAAACCACATAAACTGAAGAAAGGGGATAAAATATTATTTTCACTTTATCTCTGTCCAGAAAAATAAAGTTTTAAGCATGATCCTCTATAGCCTCTTATCTTTGGAGCAAGTTACTTCAGCCCATGTTCTCTCAGACTTTCAGCACCTATTTTCTCCATTTACTCAAAAACACTCTTTAAAAAAAGCAATGATTCAGAGCAAATATTTCACTTATGTGCTCTGAAACTCCTTCTGAAGGGGGTAAATTTGCACCATCCACCAGTTGTTCAGAAATTTAAGGGGACTCTGGACCCCTGAAGCCACACGTAGGCTCTTGCCCCACTGAGCACACGATTGTTCTGGCCACATTTCCCAGGCACATCTCATCAGGGAGAGAGGCTCAGCTGTCTCCAGAGGGAAGCTGAATGTCAGCTCCACACACAGCAACTACAAAAGAGTCACTTTTTACTGAGTGGGGTGGAAAACGTGGGGAGAGCAACCCCTGCTACAAACTGTTGAAAACATGAGCAGCACTGATGACAGCCTGCACAGCTTAAAAAGAGCCCCACATTCCTTATCAGCAACGCTGCAAGCTGTCAGCTTCTAAGGGCTATCTGGCTTGAAAGGCAATTTTTCATTCTCCAACTGCATTTGTACTTAGACCTGAATCACTGCTGCTTTAACACCTCTCACTAAATTTTTAATTATAAAAAGTTCCATTTAAAATTGTCCAGCTATTTGCACAAACTGCTTTTAGCAACTCACTAAACCTGTGTAGATAAGACTAACCACAAACATCTTACAGTAAATACGAAGCAAGAAAAATAATGCTCTGAACTGGATATTCAAAATGGTCCTCCTAAAATGACAAAACAAGGGCTTTAGAAACCCACGAGCAGAGGAAAGACAGTAGTATTGAAAGGACATTGGAACAACACAGCTTGGGGCTAGAAAATAGCTAAAGACCTATTGATGGTATAGCAGTTGGCTCAGGTAACTCCCTAATTCACTTAACCCATCTTGTGCATAACTTTTTTGGCTACACATAGAATGGAAATAATTATGTCAATGAGCAGCAGTTGGTAAATACCACACATCAGCTTGTAGACCTGTATTTCTTTTGTGTATGTGATGCACTTCAAAGTGGAGAACACAAATTTGATGCTCAGGTATCTGGAATGAGCTTAAAACCGAAATTCATTTAATTTGTTGTGCTTGTTGACAACACAATTTCAGTCTTAGATTGACCCTGAGGAAAACGTAAGCTTCTGCTACTTGAACATATAAAAGGTTATAGTTCAAACAAAGAGAAGGCATCAATGAATAGAAAAGCCTCTGAACACACCCCACCTTTTTGTAGAATTAAGCTTCTCTCGCAAAGAAGCTGTTGGAGTGAAGGGGAAGAGAAAACAGCAGGACCGAGACTTTAAAGGTGTGAATTCTTTTGTTGTTTTCATTCTCTTTGCGCAACTCCTCCCCCCCTTTTTTTCAACACATGGCTTACACTAAAACACACTCAGGATGCTTCTGTATGTTCTGCAGGAAAAGTATTTTTCCTTGATTGAAAATACTGTAACACTATTAGCAGTCACAGACGTTAATTATCCCATCTACCACTTCCACATGTCTCACCATTAGCAGTTTTCTCAATTTACTATCTTACTATTTTCTGAGATGTAATTTAGTTTCCAAAGACAATTTTTAACACGATTTGACTACAGGTTCTGCCATTGCTCACATGCTCACCCAAAGGTGCCCACTGTTCATTCCAAGATCCAGGAGAGTGTGGAGTTTTTCTCAGTACATCCTGAAAGAATCACAATTTGCACAGCAGCACCACCCCCCCACACAAACATTCACAGCCCTGTTAAGATTACTCTGATTTTTATCATTGCAACTGGCTTCAAAATAGCATGAGGTTGGCTTTGAGTGTGGTATTTACAGGCAGCATGGTGAGGCAGGGGCTGCACCTGGAGACCACACCCAGCCCTCTGCTACCAGAGAAGTGACAAGACTTAGAACAGGTTGGTTTAAACACAACCTTAACTAGTACATGAATTAATTCAGAGGTTATTAATTCAGAGGTTAAAACCATTTCAAGGAAAAGTATTAAATTCCTCTGTACGAAGAAAATGGAGAAGCCCTTTATGTAGTAACTGCACTGTACCCAAAAGCATTTTATAAGCCAAGACTCCTTGGCTGGGAAATTATCAGGAAAACATTCAATTCCTGTACTAAATAATGTCGCTGCTGAACAGGGGCACTAGCTCACCGATGAGCCTGCTGGGCAGGCTGCACACTGCCCAGGTCTTTTGTAAGTAACATATTCCAATAATACTCAAAGTGAACTCCAGTACCCTGTCAGAGAAGAAAAAAATATAGAAACGCAGGCAATCAAAAAAAAGAAGATACTGAATAACCCTTACAAGTATTCTGACGTGGATGAACTTTTATAAAGACACAAAGACTTTACATAGTTGAAGAATATTTTCTGCAGGCTCCAGGCAGTACCAACGGGCACATGATACATGTGACATGCACTGAAATACAGAAAGTGTCTTTAAAAAACCCCAATAAATGTACAGAACAAAAATAAATAGAAAAAATATCAAAAGAGTTGGACAGTTTCTTGTTCAGCCTGGAGAAGGGAAACCTCTGGAAAGATCTTATATCTGCATCTGCTCAGGCCTCCAGCTGGCTGGTACCCACAGCCTTGCATTACCTGGGGACAGTCCTCAGCCATCCTTCTGGCTAGAGGTCAGACCTCACCTCAAGAGCCATCACAATCATTTCAAACTGTCAGAGCACTTCACAAGGTACAAAAATATGTGTACTGCCACTTCTGTCCACAAATAATGGGCATGCAGATGACCCTTGAATAATAACCTGGGATATTGAAGTGCATATTCATTTTCCCACTAACAAACTCATTACCTCTCTTACCCAGTCTATTCTGACACATTAGTTATCAGAGCAGCTCAAAAGAACACAGAATATCCCAAAAGAGAACTTCAGGAGAAGGTTAATTAAATAACTGATTATTCTTTGTACGTAAAAAATAAATACATGCAAATACACTTCCACGTGACAAGCTCCTCAGGGAAAAATTTGTAAAATAAGCATAAAGTGTTTATTTAGCTCAAAGAAGCAATTAAACCATTAAGAAGAGCTCAAAGTAGGCATTATGCTGATTATCCCTTAATTGCAAGCATTCACAGCAGTGACAGACAAACTGCAACAATAACAACTATGTTACATACTCAATTTTTTCTGACCTGAGCACATTCTACAACAAATCCATCAGTAATATATATTCAACAAAGAGCTTATTTAAGAGCGACAGTCCATATCAGCTCTTTTCCCTACCAGCATGGAGATATCTAAGATAACTGCTCCTAAGACCAATTTAAACGTGCTTAAATTCCCTTAAATACAGACAAAGCTTATTTATCTGCTTTTCATGACATACTATGTAACATCAATAAGAGTCTAATTGCCATTCTCATCTCTATTCCTCTGCCCTAAGTGCAGCCTCCTGCTGATGGAGCAACACCTGAAGGTGCCTCCTGCACTGTGCCCTTCCTGCACAGGGGGGTCAGGATGGAAGCAGAGGTTGGAGCGTGCTGTCAGGGCAGGGCTGGCAGGCAAACCACAGTCCAAGGCGTGCCTTTGGTGAGATTCCAGCTCGAGGAACCCCACTGAGGAGTCCCAAACCTTCCGCTTCCCTTCGCGTGCAGACGGGCGTCCAGCTGCAGATACCACAGACAACAGGCTGCAAAACGACACCGTGACCACGGCTGGGCCACTGAAAGGAGGGGGAACAGGCTGCAAAACGACACCGTGACCACGGCTGGGCCACTGAAAGGAGGGGGTCTGGACACTTTTTCCACTCGGCAGCAGCTGCATCTCCCGTGTGCCACGACAGGGGTAAAAACAAAGTCATTTTGTAACTCCCTTGGCAGAAGGAGCCGCCGACAGGAACCTGCTCCGCTCCAACCCGCCCTGGCAGGGGAAAGAGGCTGCCAAGAAAATTACAATATGATAGTTTTAATTACACTAATTGCGTTTCCGGGTATTGAGGCAGGATTAATACAGTATTTCTTATGGTAGATTTCATAAACACAATTGGTTTCATCTTAACTCTTCGTAATTGTATTTCACAGTTCTTGCAAACAATTAGCCACCAATTATGTTCATTCCGTTTTGCAGATGACTGATAAACACTCCAAATATCAGAATTCTCCCTCAAGGGAGGCAAATTACTTCTAACCTGTTAAGTAACCTTAATGAAGCCTCAGTGAAAATCCTGTGGGCAAATCACCCAAAGGCACTTGCTGGCTGTTTCCATGCTGGTACCAAGGACTAGAAAAACTTCCACCCAAAGGAGAGCCAGGTTTGGAACAGCTTTGGAGAGCTGAGTAACCGACTTGAGGGGACAAAATGACCACATGGATACTCATATTTGCACGGATTTACATGCTTTGATATATTTATGTATATATTTTATACAAATAGATATATACATAGTCACAGAAAAATGCTTGCTATAGAAATTAAAACATATTTGAGGTAATGTAAGTCTCAAGGCAACAGGTGCTGGGAATTGGACTGGAAGGACCTAATTAATGCTTCACTCCCACCCTACTCTCCACAGTCCCATCATCAGACTGAAATGCTCTGGCTCACACAATTGAGAATGGTAGGCATTGTGTTTCACTCCCCTCTCCAGGCACAGCTCCAACATTGAGAACAATCCAGCCAGAAATGTTCAAAAATGTTATGATGAGATAATATCGTCTGCCGAGACAGAAATAGTCTTTTATCACATTCTGCCAAGGTCATCCACAGTCACCAAGCCAAGATGGCATTTGAGGAGCCTGACCCTGAGCAGCAGCAGCCATGACAACCAAAACTCTGGGATTTTCTAGGAATTTTAACCCAGATTTTTGTAAATAACACAGTATAGCCTCGCTTAACATGTACGTAACTTAGGAGGTGAAGTTTGGATAGACAGGAGACAGGGTCACTTATGGAACTCTGCTTGAAAGCTCTACAGATTAAAAAAACCACCCAAACAAGTATTTTGAGCTAAAAAAAATTGCCAACTTTCTTAGCCAGCACTGGCAATACCAGAGCCTTCCCACAGCATAACGATGAGAACACACTTTGCTGACAAACTCTTCAACACCAGCGTTTCCGCACAGGTTCTTCGGCTTCCTTCTTCCATACCTGCAGCCCTTCACTTGCCAGGAGAAGCAAAAATTAACCCTTGCTGATGGAAAGTTTGCAATCATTCCCATGCACACTGAGTTAAAATATTTTTTAAACTCTCCTACGGAATTATTGTCAAAAAAATTAACATCGACCCAGACGGGAAGGCATTGCTTCTGACAACCCATCTGCACTCAAATCTTCCCTCATCCACTTCCCAACAGAAACAAGAGGAATAAACTTTTAAAAAAAGCAGCAAGACAAAGAAAACAAACCACAAAACACACCATCAAAAGTGTTGTTAATAATATAACCAAGAAGTCAAGAAGTAATAAGCAGTAATCAAACAGCTTATAAACAAAGCAGAACCCCGCAGCTTTACATTACAACACATGGGGCACATTAATAAAGAACTAAATGGCACAAATGATGACAGAACTTGGTCTTTTGTTTAACACTGAAAAAACCAACAAAACTCCCACTCATCTCCAGGAATAGTTTGATTTTTAAGTAGTGTTTGATGCTCTCTGACCCACAAAGAAAGGAAAAATCAAAATTAAGTCCTGTGTTAAAACGAGTAAATCACAACGAAGGTTTATTTGTTTCTAGGCTATTTGAACTAAATAACTTGAAATACTAAGTCAGATTCTAGATTTACTGTTCCAACTGATATTACTGATATGACTGGGTGGCAGTCTACAACTTTGAGGGTGTCCAAAGTTGTGCAATTTCTCACTGGATAATGTGGTTGAATGGGCTTTTTTCTTTCTTTTTTGTTTTGAAGGCAGTGATGCTTTCACTACACAGCTGACTCAGCAATTTCTGTTAATAACATCTATTCTACAAACCTTTACTAATGAAAATGAACTCATGATACAAAAAGTGACCTGCTGATGTCACAGGCACAGAACCACCCCATTGCAGCCACAAGAAAATGCTGAAGGAACAAACACGACTGTTAAGGATATGATCACACAAGCTGTATCTACACATAGACTGTCAGAGAGTGAAAGCTACCCAGCTCAAGAAATCTGACAACAGCAGAATTAACAGCTGATTCAATACAGCTTTCAATAACCACTATGTGAGTTATATTTTTTTTTATGGTGTGAATAAATACAATTTAAAATTTAGAAAAATCAACAACTGAATTTACACTCTTTAATACTTCAAATCATTATTATAACTTATCTAAAGTTGAGATTTGTTTCAAAAATAGAAATAAGAAACATAAAAGCTGTTCAATTATTCTAAGGGACAAGGTGCTTCATTCCCACCCCCAATCCACATCTCCTACATCAACAACCAAGATGAACCAGCACTAGAGAGGTTAAAGAATAAAAAGTGTAAAAGCAACAGTTTGCTGTGAGGAGAAAAAATACAATTTAATAAAGATGGAATAATTTTGTGACTCTTCTGATTGCTTCAGATTAAGATGACTACAATTGTTCTACTAGGAACTACAGCTGCACTAATTGCACTGTAAAAAGACTAAGAGCACTGACTAATGGGTTTGCAATGCCTGTAGCCCAAGCAGACTGGGAAAAGAATGTGGATCTTGGAGTTTAAAATCCTGACGCCATTAACTGGAATGCACTGGGTCCTCACTTAGAGGATTATCTGCCTTTGACAACTCCAGCATTCCTGCAGATACACACACACACACACACTCACATAGCACCCCTGTGCTCTGGGGGGGAGATCCAGAGATACCAGGAGCCTTTTAAAAACTGGCAGTGTGCTGGTACAAGACATAGCCTTTCTAAAGTTTGAATGTGATTCTGTCAGACATATATATATATATACACACACACACACACACACATACATACTCACACAAGTAAAATAAGGACAGACAAAAGCCCCAAATACGAGTCCTGCATATTTACAAACCCAAAAAAGGTTGAAATTATAGCCCAGACCATATGTTCTAACATTTGTCTTTCAAGTCTGCTGTCCTAATTCCAGTGATAAATGCATTTCCCAGCAGCAGATTCTTAGACATTCCAAAAAAGATTCAAAAAAAAAAAAAACAAAACACCCCTTCACTTCACCAAAGGACAAACTTCATGTGCTACCTCTCTGCTCATTTGGGTGCTGATCTGCTGGGAAGCAGGAGGCTTGGTTTTTGTTTTCATGCAAACTGGAATGGTTGAAGTCTTAACTTCCTTCTCACCCTGCTGGTGATTCAGCCCCTGCCCATCTCCTCTACCCAGAGGCCACATCAGCAGGACACCAGGTCCCACCCCAGGGCAGTGGCTTCCCCAGGGACCAGGCTGCAGGGACAGGAGAGACTGTGGCCACCCCCCTCCCCCTTCACAGGCAGACAAAGACTCCTAGCGAGGGTCTCATAAAATTCCTAGTGCTTCCAAAATATTTCCAGTTTCTGTGGTATCACTTTCCCTTTCTCTCCTCACAGTGTATACAGTAAAAACAGTTAAACTTCAGGACTTGGAACACTTAAGCCAAATGAAAATTTAGCTACATGCTGAGTTTCTTCTTTCTTTTGTCTTGTGTCAGGGGAGTTACAATAAATAACAGTCACCAACTGTAAGAGAGTAAATATTCCACACAGCAAAGCTACTACTGCAGGTGCATCTGGTTCAAGATTTAATAGCACATATGCAAAATAAATTTCCATGATTGTTCTTAGCATTAGCAGATTTAAAATGGAGAAGCTAAGATTATTCCCAGTAAACAAAGCATCCCATTGTTTACTCTTGGCTTCTACATGGTTTCCTATACTTGATTGTAGTATGATAAAAACAAAGCCCATGAGATGAACAGAATGGTGGTGTGATCTGACAACAGTAGGGGAAAAATCTATGCTGGAAAGAGTCCTTTGCTCTCTCTTCTCTTAGATTTCAACACAAATTTCACAAAGGTATAAAAACCTGGAAGTTATTTACTGCATATGGAAGGATACAGGACACACCACCAGGACCAGAGTTTTCTAAGGTGACCAAACACTAAAAGGCCAAAGGGTCCATCCCTGACACAGATAAAGTGCCAAAAATAACACAGAAAATAAAAGGCTCCGCTGCGAATTCCAGTATTTTCTGGTTAATAATTGAGAAAAAATGTGAAAATAACAGTTTCTGTTATGACTATATGATTAAATATTAACAACTGGTGGTTTATAGCTACACTTTTGTCAAACTACAGAGTGCACCATGGATAACATCCCAACAGGAAAGGCACAGCTGAGCCCCAGGCCTAGGGACATGCCTGTGCTGGAGAGCTGAGCCTGGAGACACCCCAAAGCTGCCAAGGCTACAGGATGGTGACAGTTCCTCTAAAGGATGTGACTGACTGTTGATATAAAAAACAAATATTTTGGCCAATACAACAAAGTCTGCTTAGACAGCAATTACAGTGACATGGGATTCTTTCAGATTAGAGTTCTTGACCATAGCTTTGTTCTGGAGGATGCTTGTGCAGATAATTCCTCGTTTGTATATTAATAGAAAGAACTGCAGTAAGTCAAAAACTTAGTTACATGTGTTGATACACCAAGGAGACCAACGGGTATTGCAGGCCTGGCTTTCCCATCAAATATTAAATCTAGACACCAAGTACCATGAGTCAAGTAAGACAACACAAATAAGGAGTAAAAACTATGTTTTAAAACATAATAGGGTAAAAAGGGCCATTACTGGTAAACAGAAGGAAATTGAGCAAAAACTTAATAAACAAAGTGTAAACAAAAGCTACTTATTACTAAAACAGCCTTATTTTAAAACACCATCACACAGACAGTTTTGCTCCAAACCCTAATGACCAAAACAGTCTGAACTGAAACTACATTTCCTACAGAAAGTTTTCCATTCCATGTAACCAGCCTGCCCACCAGCAAGTAGGTGGAAAGAGCCAAAACACTTGAGGGAAACGAGCAGAAACAAAACCAGAGCTCACCCTGCATTTCACCCTCCCCTCCCTGACACAGACACAGCACGTCCATCCCCTTGCACCCTGGCAGACATGTGCCCTGGAGCACTTTCCATGTCCCAGAAGTGTGACTGGCCACATGCACTTCCCAACTACCATCAGACAGAAGGCAAGTGGAAAAGGACACTGTCTTCCTGCTTCGCAGAATTTAATCAATGCAGTGCTTTGCAGCACATTTTGAAAACGATCATAAATTTATTTCTTTAAACTGAACCAAGGGCCAAATTCTAGTAATTCAGCAGATGCTCTGGACAGAAGCAGGTACTGAACCAGACTGACCCCAGCTCCTGGCTCTCCACTGTACAGGCACAGCCTGCCCTGAAGGGCCCAAAGAACCTTCCACTTGCAGATTTCACCAGTTACCCTTTATTTCCAGCCTTCTCTAAACATCTCCAAAGCCACATGATTTCAGGTGCTGCTATCATTCCATCTCAGACTGAAATCATGCCAGGTCCATTGACAAGCAGCCCAACATCTGCCCCTGCATTTGTAGAGCAATGAAACAGGCATTCTCAGCATCTGATGCACCAGCAACACTTGCAACATTGCAAACACAACCAGCTACGTGAGCCTGTCTTTTTTTGTTTCACCTCCTCAGGCTTCTTTCACTTCCAACCTCTGATTTGACACCCAAAAGATGGGACCAGCAGGTCGAGGAAGGTGATTCTCCCACTCTGCTCTTGTGAGACCTTACCTGGAGTACTGCATCCAGCTCTGGGACCCCCAGTGTAAGAACAATGTGGACCTGTTGGATAGAGCCCATAGGGAGGACATGAAGATGATCAGAAGGCTCAGATCAGGATCAGATGCTCAGGAGCATCTCTGCTATAGAGACAGGCTGAGAGTTGGACTTGTTCACCCCAGAGAAAAGAAGGCTCCAGGGAAGCCTAAGAGCCCCTTCCAGGGCCTGAAGGGGCTCCAAGAGAGCTGGAGAGGGACTTTGGAAATGGGAATTTACTCACAGGACACGGGAAAATGGCTTTAAGTGGAAAGAAAGCTGGTTGACATTAGATAGAAATTCTTCCCTGTGAAAGTAGTGATGTCCTGGCACAGGTTGCCCAGAGAAGCTGTGGCTGCCCCATCCCTGGAAGTGTCCAAGGCCAGGTGGGATGGGGCTTGGAACAGTCTGGGATAGTGGAAAGTGTCCCTGCCCACAGCAGGTGGGTTGAAATGAGGCCATCTTTAAGGTCCTTTCCAACCCAAATAATTCAATGATTCTGTGACTGATCAGTTCCTTTGTGTTTGCCCATCATCACTCTTTTCTTGGCTCTTTTGTCTCCACCAGTAACACACCACAGGTATCTCTCATTTGCTATTTTCAACTCTTTCCTTCCCTGCAAGAGACTGACTCACTTCCTCATTTCCAACCTCATACCATAGAGGGGAAAAAAATATACTTTGTTTGGTTTGCTCAGACTATACTAACACAACCTTATTTCACTGACACACACACTCTTCCTACACAAATATACAACTGCTCAGCCTTTAGTATTATCCATTCCTTTGCATTAACACACCAAACCACACCCATTCACCAAATTAAAGGAATAATAATTCCAGGAAACCTTTCATTTGAGAAACCACTGCTAGATTTTTAGCATACTTCTGGCCTTTTGCTCAAGTTACTCACTTTTACAGCCACAGAAAAAGCAGCACTGAAATTTAGTTCTTGCATTCTTCATTTTGCAAGATAAGAACAAGCAAAGACTTCAAGTTCAGCCTCAATGGCAAAACACTTGAAAACATCACTTGAAATAAATATCAGTATTAGTAAACTATGTCTTTGTCCTGTTTTCATTTCAAAATGTAATGAGCCAAAGGCAATTTAGGACCTTGTCTACAACACATATTTATGGTTCAAAACAGCTACAAGCCCCACATGCCAGTGCACATCTGTACCTTGTCCTTGAATAACCCACAAAAGCTCATTTAATGCAGAGCCCTGTTCACCCTATGCAAGGGTGAATTCCCCCTGTCCAAGGCCAGAATTACAGAACAGTTTCTTTCCACCAGCACACTTGTTTTCTTTTCAAAGAAATTTTGTGCTTCACTATTCCAAGCCTTGCACTGTGATACTGAACAAAGACTAGAGGCGAGTTTCAAGAGAGTATTTCCAGCAGCATGGGTTAGGCAGAATATACCAGGAATTCCAATTTTTATTCAACCAGCTGTTTTTCTGCTCTCTCTCCTACTTTCATTTCAGGCTTTTTGCAGGTTTACATAAATAGAGAAAATTACAGAACAGAAAACTTTGTTTGGCTGGTTTGTGGCAGGAAACGAGACCCAGCTTGAGGACCCCTCAGATGGATGGCAACAAAAAAAGACATTTAGCAATAATTGAGCAATTCTGTGTTATCAATGGATAGAAGCTTCATGCAGTCTGCATACTCTGTACACATGTACTTTCAACACCGAGGCACAAAGCAAGGTCAAGTGGCACCAGAACAGTCATTCTGTCCATGTTATTCAGATCACAGTATGACAGCTTGGCATTACTGCCTTCCAGGATGGAAAAAGCTCTGAACAGGTTCTAAGGTAGAGCATCACTGCCCCAAATTATGGACAAACTGTGAATTTTTGAAGTGTGAATGACACGATTATCAGGCAGCAATAGAAGTTCCTACCAAAGATCTTAAGATACTGGCTAAAAACAGCAGTCCTTCAATGAGTGACAAGGGAAAAGGGAATTTCCTGAACGTGTCAGATTCACCTGGGATCTATTTATTCTGAAATTTAGAAAGCAGAATTTTTTTTAAAATACAGGGAGCTGTTTCAGTTCCATTCTGCAGTTGATCACATCCATGTTCTCACCCTCTCCCGTATTTCATTTAGTGTGGTTTTATCCCAAAGCACTGGCTAGCAGCAGTCTTTCATATAAAGGAAACAGAAGGTCCACAGTTAATAGGTGAGCAAAGAAATGGGTGAGAATATGCCTTGCCCTTGTCCTTTCCTTGCAGAGCTACCAACAGTCAAGTCCTGACTTTGGGAAAAATTAAGTGGAAAAATGTGAAAAGGAAATGAAGTATTTAAAGTATTGATGCATTTATGAGGTAGTTATTACCTGTCAAAACTTTATATAAAAGGGCAGCTTTTAAAATACTGATGACACAGCACATACATGTGTTTCATCTCAAAGATATTGAATTAGGATTCCAAAGTCAGCCTCCCCTGAACCACTCACAGAATTCTGCAGCCCAAGCCCAGAGCTCAGTCTGGGGGATTCCCTCCCCTGCTCCCCAGGGAAAATGGGGAGTCTCAGAGGAAGGACATTAATACTTGGTCATTAACTCACACATGGGTTAGAAGGAACAAAGACCAGCCATGTAATCACACATAAATAAGGGATGTGCTTCATGTTTCTACTTCACCACAGGCCAGGTGGCCAACCACAACACTCAGCAAGCACCCAGGTGTTTAACAGCATGTGGCTCCTGCCTGCACAAGCAGTGCCAGGTCCCAGAGTTCTACTCGATTCAGCTTCCAACAGCTACTAAAAAATTAATCTCAATTAATCCCCAACATTCCCCTTTTTTATTCCTTTATTTGGCTGTTGTTGTAAAGGCTACAAAAGTCACATACCACAGCATCTCTTCTACCATGCGGGAAGGAGAAGGCAAACCCTGAGGAAATCAGCTGACGACTCAAGTCCTGGTGAGAGCACCTAGAACTCCTCAGACACTTCCCTACATGGGGACTGTGCACTCAAGGGCGACTCAGTTTCTCCAAAAGACCAGATTTATTCTATTTTTTTTTAATTTATTTCCTCTTTAAATCTGTCCTCTCAAGGAAACCACAGACCTTCTCTGTGCCCACTGATCAGCTGCAGTTCTCCCAGTCACCATCATCTGGGGAGAGCTGCTTAATCCAACCTCACACACTGATCTGTAGGGCTTGTAAATCAATGCCTTAAACAAGTCACCTCCAGCTACATGCAAACAGAAAACAGGAAAGAAGAGGGCACTTGCTGGAACACATTGCACCTTTGATTACAAGTACACATTTTTTCCACTTTTATAGGATTTAGGGAGGAGTTTCTCAGTTTTTTATTTTTTCAGTATTTTATTTTTAAATAAAATTATTTATTTCTCAGTATTTTATTTTCCAGGCTCTCCCTGATTATCCTACTGGTGCAACCCCAAAGAGCTGGAAAAAAGCTTTGTATTTAGGATCTCTCCACCACTCCAAAACAGAGATGTTCAAACATGCATCTATTCTTTCTGGTTTAAAATAGTGACTACTCAATTAATGGCTAATTACACTTCAGGATGTTTAAAAAAGAGGAGAGATTTTCCTCAAACAAGTGTCTTTCTTCCAGCCTTGAGAGGGCAAATGAAAATACACTAAGCATCTGTTTTCTAAGTTGGTTTTGCCTCAGTCCTCTAAAGCAAATCATCACCACCCATCACCAGACACACCATAGCTGCGGGGCCAAACTGGGTCCTGGACGCCAACTGGTGCCTCACAGGATGTCCGCAACAAGCCCCAGCAGCACAACACGAAGATTTCATACTTCTCAAGAAGTCATATGAAAGAAGTCATATGTAAAAAAATATTTAAACAAAACAAAACAAAACTCTACATAAGCCAAATGTGCTGTCCCTGCAGAACTGTTATGTGCCAAAGGGAAGAGGAGCTCTCGTACACCCAGAAGAATTTACTGTAACCAAGCCATGACATCTCGAGTTTTTATTAACAGTGTTCACTCCCTGAACTCAAGAGAATCACCCAATTTATAATAAAGCAGTCCTTCATACTGTGAGTATTTACAAGCACATCTTATGTCATAACACTGAATGTGTGGCAGCAAGGAAAGAGAGAGCATCCCGCGTTCCACGGGGAGCCACTAGCTTTGGGCACAGCCCAAAGAGACTGTCATGCTGCCTTAACATAGTGCTAAAGTTATTCTGCACCTTGCTAATCATAGTGCAATGTGGGAGCAATGGAAAACGTATCATTATTGTCCAAGTGCTGCCCTACATATAGGGAATACATTAACCTTTAAACAGACAAAATACTCTGTCACAGGGAAAAAAAAAAAGACACTCAGTTTTGTGGAGCGAAGGGGGGTGTAATTTCAAAAAAACACTGCACAGAAATAAGTTTGCCTTTTATAATCACCTCAGACCACAAGAAAAACAGAACTGTCACAAATACCAATACCAATATTTGCTGGCTGTATCTTCTGCAATAGATCATTATTCTCATTATTTAAGTTCCACAGCTGCACTGTGAAAACAGCTTTACCAAAATAAAAAACCACAACAGCAATAGTCAGGTGCTCTTCTGTGTTAGGAACATGTACTTATTTCAGCAATAAAAGTAATTAACAATGAAGTAGGATTTGAAGCTTTAGCATGTAAAGAATATCAAGACTTTTCAGACTGAACTCTAAGGGTGTATACAAATAAACACATCAATACTGCAGCTCTGGCAAAAAAAAGGAGACAATCTTATGCTACAAATTCTAAATCAATTCTATGAAAGACTGCTGATGAGTACCAAACAAGCTCCACTGGCACAAACACGTTAAATTACTGGGAATACAGAACCAGGAGGTTTCAAGTTGCAGTAATTTAAATACACTGTCTGAACACTACTTTAAGCAAGAACAAAATTATAAATAAATGGTGTCATAATTATATTTGTAATGGAAATCTTTAATGTACTAAGCCAGAATAAAGCATTCATTTGAAATAAAAGGAGTAGCTAACTTTATTCCTCTGTTAATTGCTACATGGGCCAATTTCTTACCACACAGCATGTTGGCTATAAATCTCAACAAGCAGCTTTAAATTGCTGTTATTATTGCTCATCAAGACCAAATAATCCTGGATGCTGTTCAGGGAAGCTTCTGTAACGTCTATCTCAAACAACTATTAATTCATCATTTCCATGGGGATGGAACTCCAAGCAACAACCACCCACTCCTCCATTTTTAAATCAGAGCTGGGGGGAAAGAAAAGATGCAAAGAGGCTGCAAGATGGGACTAATAAAAAACTGAAGAGAGAGAGAGTGCCTGGACTTCCAAGAAGTTCATGACTCATTCTGAGATATTACAAGTCCTAGAATACACACAGCAGCCACGTCTGCAATTTCTCACTAAGCACTTCAGTGTATTTCCAGGAATGCATATCATGGTTTTTGGGGGATGACAGAAGAGGTATTCCATAACACAAGCAATGCTCATCCATATGTTGGTGTATCCTCTTACCCTGGATGCACTGGAGGGTCCCATCCTCAGCCCTTATTGTAAAGGTTTCACCTGGATTAACTTGAACGAAAAAGACCTGCAGAAAGAAGAAAAACAAATACATTTGTTCACATTTGTGATCTTCAAAAATTAAGTTTTCCCAACACAAGTGTATTATCCCTTCTCTGGAAGAGGCATGGAATGAACAGACTGGTAACACCACATCTTTGGGTACCAGCAGGGTCCAACAGCAGGTGGAGATTTGAAGCCTACCTACCTGTCTATGGTTTAAGAAATAAAGATGTAACCTGGTTGTGTACAGGGGGAATTATGGCTTTGGGTTCCACACCAAACTCTTCAAAGTGTGTTTAACTTGGCCAAACATTGATAGCTAAGGACATAAATCTTCAGGTCATTGGCACACGAGAACAAAGAGCAGACACAATAAACTCCAGCAGGCAACAGTAACCCATACAAGGATTTTAAATTCAAAGGAATAAAAGTCTTCCCATGTAAGGGAAGTTGATTTGTTACATATTTGAAAACTTATCCCTCACTCTTACACATAGCAGATCTCAGTTAAGCAGAATCTGCAGGCACACACACAGTTCAACAGCTGCACACAGAACCAGTAATGAACTACTTATGTATTAACAAATATAATTTTTAAAAAAAAAAAAATCACTGTAGTCTCCCATTGGTGAATTCTGCAGGTGATGGAAATGTTACAAACCCCAGGAAGCACAAAACCATGTCCCAGTTCAGGGCATGTCGTACTCGTCTTTATTTTCTGGTGTCTGAAAAAATGAGTTTAAAACTTGCAATTCAGATTTATTCCTTTAGTGGACAGTTTTACTGAGAACTAGTTACTATTTATCTCATCTTGCTGCTTGTGAAACTTTCATAAAATGCTTTAAACCCAATTCCCCTAACTGCATTGTCAGAAGGTCAATCAAGATATAAATTGATTTTTCAGTTTAGACCAAGAATTGATCTAGATTTTATTTTGTGAAAGATTTCTCTCCAAGTTTAGGCCCGGTCTTTCTATTCCAGGACATTTGCAAGCAAAATTTAATCTTTCTATCTGGAAAGACAGAATTTGAATTCATGTTGTGTTTCTGAATTCCTTAAGCCAAATGCATAAGATAATTATTACCTAGATGACCTTTTGAATTACAGTAATCCTACAGAAACCCATTATCCAGCAACATTTTTAAAGCAGAAGCTAGAAATCAGAGAAATGACATATGAAAGCCATTATGTTGTCTGCAACAATCACTTCTCAGGGAGCACTGATCAGGGTGGATCTGATCCAGCACACAGAACACAATAAACGGTTCAGAAAAGATAAGAGGCATAAAGCCATTCCATCCCTAATCTCCCAACAATCAGCATTTAAGTGACAGCATTTAAGTGCTCTTTTGCTATGAATAGGCATGAATTATCCACAACAGGATATGGGCATCAGGTCAAAAGAAGAGCAGAGCAAAGCAGTGTCGTGCAGTTTAAAAAAAAAAACAACCAACAAATCGGAATCCAGAACACAAAGAGGCAAAGAATCATTAAAATATTCCATCAGCTCATTTTCATTACACCTAAACCAACAGCCCTAAAGCTTGGGGTTTTTTACCAATACATTTAATTAACATAAACCAGGAGTCCTCACACACCTTTACACCTTTGGAGGAACTTGGTCCAACTCCTCAAAATACAGACCCTAACCAGACCAATGCCTCGTGCATGAAAAGCTCCAGCTTCTTCCTAAAGCAAAACTGAGTTTAACAGCAGATGTAAGACTGAGAGGGAGAGAGGGACTCTTACTACACAAGGCACAGGCCAACCCCAGAGTTATCAGAAGGGTGTGATTTACAAATTCCTGTCCAAGGAGCCCATCACCAGCCCAAAATGTCCACATTAGCACGCCTGCAGTTGTCCTTTAGAAATAATTCCTCGTGCTTCCACTTGAAAAAAGATATCCCCCATAATAACTGTTGCTCATGATGGTCAAAAGGAAGTAGCATCATCCTTGTCTAATCAGACAGGTGGTTAAACACAAACAAATAGTTCCAGCAACAAATGAGTTTCCTGTAGGGCAGCAACCACACAGCTTCGTCCCTCCATCACCAGCCCATGGGAAGAGCCTGAGGCTTTATAAATAGTAGCTCCTATTAAAATGTTATAGATATGGAAATAACTCCTTATTGACAGATGCTCAAATTAGCCAAATGAGCCAAAACAGCCATATGAGGAGCAAACTGGAATAGCCAAGGTGTGACTGATGTGGGTCAACACTGGAGCAAGGGCTGGGCACAAAGGGAGGATGGTCAGCACACAAGCACATGTAACCAAAGTGGCCTGAGACCCAGGAGCAGTGATCAGGCTCCTCAGGAAAGACCCCTCCACTTGCCCCACACCACAGGCAGACCCTTCCATCAGGCTGCAACCCAGCCTCAGCCTCTTCCCCCCCCAAGATGCTGTACACTGGTGTTTTCCCCATCATCCATCCCACCACACAACCCCCTCTGTGATCGCCCCATGCTGCACATAACCCCAAGAGTTGGCAATTGCAAAGCACCAGCCAACAAGCTGCAGAGCTGAGGACAAATCATTAAAGCCAATATTATATATTGGGAATCCTCCAGCCAACCTCCCTGAGCTGTCCCAACGGCCTGGGACAAACAATGTCAAGGCACACTGCAGCTTCTTTTGTTTATGCACACTAAGTATATAAAAATAATTTTGAGATTTATATTTCCCCATGTCCTCATAAATAACAAAGCCATATTCTGCAGCCTGAAACACAGCTTTTCTCTTTTTTTTCACCCAAGGGATCATCAAGAGAACGCCTTGTTTCTAAAGTTTTTAATTAAAAATTTGAGGAAAGCAATAAAAAAAGTGTAAAGATAACGTCTTCATTTTAATGAAAACAAACCCAGATGATCTTTAATTGCCCTGCAGCTCTTCCAATATTCATCATCCCGTGTATGCACATTTATGAGATGGCAACAGAGGAGAGAGAACTTGAAGAGTCACTTGGAGCCCACACTGCTGGTCGGCAGCATCTCCAGGGTGGGGTCTGATGTCCAAGGTCACTCCAGCCCAGTTTCAGTCCTTGGCCTCCTCCCATCCAAAAAGCTGCAGCTTTTGACAGCTGCAGGCAGGGTGTCAGCAGCACAATCACAAAGGCTTTTTCTTTTCTCTAAGAAGCACTTGGATGTTTAATTTAGCAGTTTAATCCACTGGGTGCTGAAGCCCAGCCTTACCTGCTGCATCCTCAGAGAAAGCTTGTTATCTCCACGATGCACTTTTATATTTGAGAATGCCATTATGTTTTATCAAAAGTCATGTTTGTTGAGTGATGAGTGTTATTAAGTTGCATGGTTACTATAAATATTTATAATGCCACAAAGTACATCCAAGCTAAGTTTTCATGACAAGCCAAGCACATGTCACTCGTGTCCCTCTTGTTCCCACTATCTGACTCTGGTGCCTACTGGGAGCTGGGAAAGACTAATGATCCTGCCAGCAAACCTAAACCAGGATTAAAGCTCAGGTTCAGGAATATGTAAACTGAAAGAGAGCACGTTTAAACGAGATATTAGGAAGAAATTCTTCACTGAGAGAGTAGTGAAACACTGGAACATGTTGACCAGAGAAGTTGTGGATGCCTCATTCCTGGTAGTGTTAAAGGCCAGGCTGAACAGGGCTTGGAACAGCCTGGGATAGTGGAAGGTGCCCCTGCCCAAAGTAGGGGGGTTTGGAATGAGATGGACTTTAAGGTCCCTTCCAACCCAAACCATTCTGTGATTCTATGATATAAAACTATATATACTGTGGATAAAATAGTCTAACACAAAGACAGAAATGCTACCTGATAAGGACCAAGGGCATATGCTACTGTCCACATTTTTGTACCCTAGTGGTTTACTTATCCAAGTGTTTAAGCACCAAGAAGAAATTCACCCTCAAGGCAGGCCATCATGCCCAAACTGCTTTGTGGCTGCTCACCTGTGAGCACAGGTGCACCAGTGAGTAGGACAACATTCACCTGCATCTGTGTGATGCAACACAGTCCCTGTGCTCACCTTAAAATATTTACCCTTTACAAGTACATTTTCCTTGATCTAGTCAAACAGCCCCTGCACTGGTTTGGCTTATTAAAACCCTGCTTGAGCACTTTGCAGTGTGGTCAGTTTTCCTTTTCCTGTTTAGATGTATCATCCTTCATGAGGAGCACAGCACCACAGGCACCACCCAGGATGCAGCCACAGGTTCCTCACATACGTTTTAAGTCATTAAAATTGACCGTATTTACAATTTCTACAGTGCTAACTTCTGAAATACATTGCATCTTTGGGGAAAAGGATAAAACAAGAATCTACACACCAAAAAATAAAACAGTAGCTTGGATCCATTCTGGAAAGATTGTGCCCTAGATCCCATAAATTTCCAGGCCTATCCCACAGGAAGGGCCAAAGAACTCATAACCATCCTGTGTGCAATACACTTCTCAGGAACACAGTTCTCTTCAGTGACACAAGAGTAGGTAGGCTAAATATTTTCAGCCTCTCTTTAGTAAGAAAAGTCAGGGAACACTCTACATCTTCAGCAATAAAACTTTTAAAAGTCCAATCATAGTGTTCTGGGCTTAAACCTTTTTTCTGGTAGGACAAAAAATAGAGACATGAAAAAGGCATGAAGCAATTCAGTTTACCATGAGTCCTCTTGATGTCAGAGCCCAGAAGTGACAGATTATGAGCCTCCTAATTTATCACATACTAAACACATGCCAAAGCAGTAGTAAAAATAAAAAAAAATATATAATTCAAGAAATCACGAAGAAGCAACTCTACATTTTGGCAGAAATTTCATTTACACAGCTCAGGTGCTGTGGTACAGTTAAGCACTTGCAAGGGACACAGACTTGTGCTACATGAAAGTACAAATCTTATTCTTCACTCAGACATACTCTCGCCTCCCTCACTTAAAGCATGTGACCCTAAAGGACGAGAACAAGCACACCCAGCACTATGTACAGTGCTTGAGCTTGAGCCAAACATGGAAACCACACAGTTGGTAAACACACCTTTACAAAGACTGGGCAAGCAGAAAACCTGATACACCTTTGCAGGTTCAGTCAGCAAACCAAGCTCAAGTAAAACTTCCCAAACTAAACCACCCAACATTCTGTACAGATGTGCAGTAGCACAGCTAGCTGCTCCTCCAGTTTATAGTCCAAGCTTTTTACAGCTTTTTACAGCTTGCAGTGGAGTACCTAGAGCAAACCATTGAAATTCTTGGATCAAAAGGTTAATTATCACTCCCTGAATCCCCAAAGGAGTTACAAGTGGATTAGAAGCAGAAACAGAGTAAGCAGCAGCTCTGGAAGGGACATGAAAGCATTAAATACAGTCAGTAGTAGTGGAAATAAAGTGTGGGAAACTAGAAAAAAAGTCAGTGCTAGAAATGTTATTTTGGGTAGTTTAGGGAGGAGGGATTACTGTCAACCAGGCACAGACATTCCTTGCCCTGCCCTGTACAACTCTGCAGCTCTTGCCCTCAGCAAGATAAAGCAAATGAACATTCCCAAGCAATGGCCTGACACTCCAGGACTGTTCACAGGCAGAGCTGCCTTTTGCATTGCTCTCCAGCTGGCTGCTGCCAAAGCCAAGGTGTTCCACCAGCTCCAGTCGTTCTTCCATATCTTTAAGAATGGGTCTTTTGAGAAAAGGCTTTTCTCTGGAGCTCATCATTTCCAGGCACAGCTCACGCGTGCTGGCATGGCTGAGGCTTCACAAATCCAATCAACTTAAAGTTGAGCAACAGCAAGTGAGCCCAGAGCATCCCATCAGACCCTCCATTCTGTCAGCTCCAAAGCACGAGGCACTGGTCTGCCTGTTGGCCACACTGAAGCCTGCAAAACTCCACACACCTCACCTCCCACCAGCTCAGCTATGATGCTTTCTCACCACCAGCTTCTAATGGAGACTGTAATTACACTCTGTAAAAGCACATGTCCTTAAAAAACTAGCACCTATTTATGGAATAATATAAACCATCTTTCTTGAGGGCACATCCAGAACAGAGGCCAAAAAAGTCTCACAGAAAACTGGCATTCCAGCTACAAGTACTTAAAAGAGATCAGGTGATGAGGTCTATCAGCATCATCCAGCAAACATTTATGCAGAAGAGGGACCTGGCCCAGAACTGTTCTGCTGAGTCACGTTTGCAACATCACAGCAAAAGCAAGGAGCAATGTGCTGCCAGTGCACCAGCACAACATCAGCTGAGAAACTACTTGAAAGGCAGAGGCATCTGCCAAGCAAGGCTGCTGAATCATCCAGGATGGGGAAATTGAAAGAATGGCCTTAGAGTCCAACCTCAAAAGGAGGGCTCAGAACATTTCACTTATTTCTGTAACACAGAAGGACCTTCAGGACAGTCTGACCTCATAAATGGTTTTCCTCATAAATGACAAGGAGAAAAGAATGTATTTAAAGAACAGTCATCCTAACCAGTGTCAATAAGATTGTTCCTTCACTTAAACATTAATATTAGACTTGGTAAATACAACTAATTAAAACCTTTCTTTTCAATTTTTTCCAAGTCAAAGCACACTGTGCAGAAATGGCTTAAAAAATAATAAATCACAGCAATGAGAATCTACATCATAATGAGAATTCAGATAACCAAACAGAAGCTACAAGGAAAGCAGAAATTATTCTTCTTGAGGTTGCTCTAGCTCAAAATGCAGCTTGGAAGGAGAATGAGAAAAGAACAACATTTTATATTGATCCATGAAGAACAACTTGCTTCTACCTTTATGAAAATACTTTGTTGAAATGTCTCACATCAAGAGGGAACCAAATTGAGTAACACAGAAGAACTGTTATGGTAGAGGTTCTACAGTGAGAAACCTTAAACCTTAACCCCAATGACATGTTTGGGAGTCTACCATCTATCAGAACCTGAAAGCTGTATCCCAACATAAAGGCATCACTATGGTCTTATGCTCATTCTACCAATTTCTGATCAAGCTCATTAGAGAGTACCTCCCAGAAAAAAATTAAAGCAACTGTAAGCTTGCCTTCCTTCAAAAACCCACTCAAATTTTATATCTGCTTCTTATAATGAAGCAGAAGGTAGTTAGCACACAGGCCTCCTGGGATCATTACAATTAGGTAAGCAAAGAATAGCTTTTCTTTCTTACTTCCCTTTTTTCCCAGTCTCAGCATTTTTAAGATGTTAAAATCTCATCACAGATAGTAGTAATATGTTTGGACAACAGCTATACATATAAATCACACACCTACCTTTCTGCAAAACCCTCAAACACGCAGCACTTATGGCCATTATTTCAACCCCATTATTTTTACTTCAATGAACACTCGTGCACATCAACCCATTCAATTTAACGTCACACTTCAAGCACTGCTTCTAATATCTTTTCAGTGCAAAGGCAGAGCGCTACATCCCAGAAAACACTCTGCCCTCCCTAGTGCCAAGGAAGGACATCTTCCCAGTCTTAAAAAACCCTTTGGTGGCCCAGTAGCCGGTTTTTGAAGCCAGCCAGCTCCTGCCCAGCTCACTGACCTGCTGGGACGCGTCCCCATTCACGATGTGAGGCATCATGGCCACCTCTCCGTTCAGCAGCGGCGGCAGCTCCAGCGGGATTTGGTCGGTCATCATCATGGTGACGTACATTCATGGAGAATTGTCCTCAACAGACTTCCTGCAAGAGAAACATCAGTTAAAAGACACCCTGGAAAACCCACTTGAGTTGTTTGGTTTTTGTTTTTTTGGAGGTTGTTTTGCCTTTAAGCAGCTTAAGCCTTTTGATCAGGATGGCATATGGTAAGTCACGGCTCTGAACGGGTTTTAGCTGTTAGATCAAGAGCTTGAGAGGTCGAGTGTTTGTGCGAGACTTCCAAAAACCAACTAGACAGATTTCCGCTCTTCCCCACAATTATAATCCTCAGCCCTCACCACTGAAATAGGCAAGTTCTGAGACACTTGGAGAGAGCTTTGCTGTTTTCCAAAAAGTCAGCACCCTGCTTGCTGCCACAGCTCTTGGAACTGCATCACCCAGGTGGTTAAGACGTTACAGCAATTTCACTCAATAGCCACACTTCAAAGCCAAACACTTTTATTTTCTTTCTAGGGCCCTGTAAACAGTGTCAACTTCCACTACAACACAAAGAGCAGATGCCCGACTTCCACTTCATCACGATGCAAAGGACTAAAGTTTCTGCTGGAACAGGAGGGACAGCACATCCCCGTGCTCTGAGCACCCCATGCTAGACAGAGCAACGGAAAATGACAGTCTCACTTAAGGATCTGTGAAAAATCACACATCACTTCCAGCACATCCTCCCCCTTCACAGCTGACTGATGTGATACCTGAGCATCTCTAAAATCAGAGGCTTCTTTGTAAAGACAAGTCTTAATTCAGCATTAAGGGAACCATCATGCTGGTTTATGGGGTAATAATCCAGCTCTAGTGAGAAGGATGGAGGATCTCATCACATAGTTTATCTAGACTTCTGCACAGGAACTCCTGAGAAAGCAATCTCACATGTCCAGTGTTGAGCAGGCAGCCTCCTCAGCACCAGTCCTGCCAAAGAATCCTAAAGTCCTCCTGAGTAATTTCATGCACACCTCAAACTCAAGTTAGAAAAAAACAAAACAAGGCAGGTCATCAGCTGAAACAAGACCACTGGAGTACAGAGAGGGGAACTTTTAGCAAAGAGCCACAGGGAAATCCCAGCTTGCAAGGAAAGTGCTGTGGGATATAGCGTCCACATGGAGCACTTGACTACAAGGCCGTAAACCAGCTGCTCCAGAGGGGATGAAGGACTGAGCCAACCTCCCTAGGGCTGGAGCATGTGGTTCCATGGATACTTCATGCTGCAAGTCTTATACCCCCATACCTGCTCAGCCCCCAAGTGCTGCCAGGCTTTTGAATTTGTATTTTTTAAATTTTTTTCTTTTTTTTTTTTTAGCTTGACAACTAAATGGATCGTTTAGTTGAAAATACACCACTTGCATTTTCATCAGTCTCTTCCAGAGTTGATCACAATCCCATCACCTGCACAGCCACTTCATCAGAAATATCAGTCTGATCAGGAACTGCTCCTTCAGTTCCTGAAGAAGAACCACTTGTGTGATTTAGAAGTGATGGCAGTGCCCACACAGACTGAATCCATCTGTGTTTCCACTGTTATCACACGGCCCCCTTCACATTTAAGTAGAACCAGAAGACTGAAAGTGCAGTAGTTTATCAGATGATGTGCAAACCTGGCCCTGTCACTCCAGCCATACAGCTCGAGACCAGCATTTTAATCTAACTCAGTACCAAATTCAGCACAACTCTCACAGCTCTTTCTGGGGCTCTTATTTGTGTGAAAACACCACTTTTTTAAAATCATGACTTCACTGAGATATAAACGAGGCAATGTATATTCATCCACTTTTAAATTAAGTCCCTTTATCTGAGACTCAATTACAGGACAGAAGTTCTTCAGATGCTTGAGACACAGTTCTTGGGATGATGGTGCATCCACAGTCCAGTCTGTAATTCCTGTCTGTACCAAATGCTTTGTCCCAGAGTTTGGCAGTGTTTTATTCCTACTGTCACCACCACCCTGAATAACCCATTCTGCAGTGCACACAGCAATGGAACAAGGAATAAAGATAACTCACTAAATATTCCTGTAGCTCACAGATCAAGCTCTCTGAGCTGACCCAACCATGACATGGACCACACAAATCTATCTGACAAAGCAGAAGCTTTGCTCAACACATTTTTCCCCTGAAGTTTTGGTGCTTCTTCTAAAGTTTTTCCTTCTCGTTACTTCACAGCATGAGGTTCTTATTTTGAGAAACACCCAAGTCCAAGTCCACAATCACTATTCATAGGTGTTGGGGTTTGAGGGTGAAGGGGAAGGAGTAAAGCAGCACGACATCAGTTTTGGGCTTAGCAAGGAAAGAACATGGCAATTTTGGAACCATTTCTTAACTGTTTAGATTTAAGGACTTAAAGACCCCCATACTGAACACTAGTGAGAACACAGCAGAGAGCAACTTTCAATGGAAACGGACTAATTTAGTCAATAACCAATGATACCTCCAGTTAGTCTGGCTATATATGTAGTTACTTATGTATCTATAGTTATTGTGTGGATACATATACTCATAAATACAGATTATTTTTAAAGAACACAGTGTTTATAGGAACTATTTTCAACTCACATGAAGTACAACTCCCCCTCCCCCAAATACATGACACATTCATTTAACCCGAGTCCACTCTCATTTAATCCAAATCTGAAAGCCTCAGCTTTAGCAGAGTTTAAGCATCACACTGATGTTATTTTCTTGAGGGAAAAAAAAAAGCCAGACTGTAGCTTGAAGCTACATATTTTCCTAGCAATATTTCCATTCCAGGCACAACAACCAATATGTTGACATTTATTTGCTATAAGTCATTATTTAAAGTCTTACAGCTGCATTCCTTTTGCTTTATTAATGGTTTGTCACTACAGTGGTGCCCACACTTGCCTCACTTGAAAGCAGGGAAGGGGGAAAGAAAAAATAAATAAGAAGTGCTTCCTGCATTTGTCAGGTCTGGTATAACCCCACCAGAGATGATGCCAGCAGCATTTCTGCCTACAAGGCACTGCTGGCCACTGGCAGGGTGTTTTTGCAGGATTTCACTCCAGGCAGAGTTGGATGAGACAGGGTTAAGATATCTACCATGAGACTGACAGACTTCACCCCAAAGCCAAACCCTTTGGAAACAGGCTTCACATACTTTTTGAGCTTATTTGCTCACCCCCCCTACTTAAAACAGATTTATTAGGTGTGCTTCCACACCTCTCCTAAAATCCAGCGTTCCTCCTACCTCGGGAGATGTGAAGTCGATTAACACAAAAAAGGTGAAGTCTGAACACAAGCACTTTCTTTCTCCTGCAAATTCACAACATCGATAGAAGAAAACACCAGATGAGGACTCAAAGAGCCAGCTCACATTCCAGGATATGAGAACTCTTCCTTAGCAAAAATATGAACTGCCAAACACTAACCCACAGCTTTTTTTCAGGTACTAACTCAAATTTGGGGTTTTGTCTAGAAAGCTGACTATATTTAAATTTTATAAAGATACTTCCTGTACGTCTACATTCCCCAGGTTTGGCTGGGACACACCACAGCGATGCCAACATGGTGCAAGAGGCTGCATCTCCCTGTCTAGTTACCTCCAGGAATATGGAAATCAGTTTCCCATCTTGCTGCAGAACAAGGAAGAAATAACCATCCAAGTTTGATGTCCCTATCCCCAAATCGAACTTGCAAATCATTTGATGTTTGCAAGTCACTGCTGCAAACCTGATTTTCAATTCAGCACTGCAGCCTTCTGCTGATCCCCGACATGACTCCATTTCCTTAAATTAATGCAATATGTGAATTAGTAATTCATAAATCAGTTGCATATGGCGATAGAGAGAAAATTAAAACACACAGAAGAACAAAGTGTGACTCTCCAAAACCCAATGTCCATGTATGGTCAATTAACATGACCCAACAGATTACGTCAGAGTTGTCCTGAAATTCCAAAAGGAGTGTGAGCTACACCAAGATACCCAATTCTACTTTTCCTAGAAGGCTTTATCCATTCTATTAATGGGGCTGGAAGCCAAGAACATTTTTCTTTCTGTGACTTTCTTCCTACCTTCCGTCTTTTACAATGCCAAAGAACCTTTTCCAGCTATGGCAGACAAATTCAGAGAACCTGGCAGAAGCAAGAGGAGTTCTGAATATTCAATCCTGTGACCGCCCTCTGCAAAGGCTCAGTTTTTATTTCTCTGCAGCAGACCATTAAGAACAACTGAACAAAGTGTTCTGCTTTTTTATCACAATCATCTGGAATTACATAAGTTGTACTAGGAACAAGGACAGACAGCTTTCCAATACACCTTGGTTTACTTAACGTGCAACAAAAATCCACAAATTCATGCAGTGCTTATGTGTATTCCACCTGATCAGAACAGAACACACTGAATGAAGGATGAATCCCACCTTCATAGTGTTACTAGAGAAAATATTTGAAGCCCAGGAAGCATAAACTTTAAAAGGAAGATTTTTCTCTTTCCAAAGAAAAACCTCTTACCACTTCACCATGATGGAGTACATACACAGACAGTGCATACACAGGGTTACACAGCCTAAAACAAGCTCCTTTCTACCATTAGATGCACATATGTTATAAAAATATGTACTTATGAGCCTCTCTTCCACCCCTCTGTATGTATTGGATGATCTCCTGCACAGTGGTTGATCCACTGATCAGAGAATCCAACCCAGCAGGAACTTCCTTGGTGCTTCACAAGAACGGGCAAAGCTTGTTCAGGCGTGACGTGAAAAGCCAAAGCACGTTGATAACTGAGCTGATGACCAGCAGTCACAAGGCCACTGTTTATCCCCCCTACCAGACATTCTCCCTGGCTTGTCCCGAGGCAAACCAGGTTCTGCAGCAAGGATGTTCATAAATCAGCAGACCTCTGACCACAGAAGGAAAGGATTTGTGATATGTGACCTGCAACCTCCAAACCACATCCTAACAGCATGACCAGCCCAAACCCTCCACTGTCACTTCCACATTTAGTTTGAACACAGATGGGTTCCCCCTGCACTGCAGTGACCCTCAGACACTTGTGTTGTTATAACTGGGACAAGAGGAAGCAGGAGTTACTTAAAATGGTTTTGCTATGGTTGAAAAATATATATATGGAATCCTCAGTCAGAGGGAGTCCCACCTGGCACCACTGAGAAGTCAAACACTGCTTTAAAAACACAAGCCCTTGAAAGCAGGGAAAACTCAAATATTTCTAGAAGAAAACTCACTTTTCAAAAGAGAAATACAGTGAAACACAAAGAGAATTAAAATAAAAAATCTTTTACTATTCACAGGAGCCATTACCTGCAGCACATGTTATTCTTCCATAAAGAGAAACAATCTTGAAATTATTTGTTATTTTTCCAAGAGTTTATATGTGCAATTCAAGAACCGTATGGAGGTCTGGTATGTCAAATCATACAGTTGAAGAAGTGGGTGTTTTCTCCAGACATATTTTGAATAATCTTTGGAGTAAGAAAGAAAAATAACTAGGAAAATCATTGCTAGCATGAGAATATGCATATATAGACTTATTTGCACACACAGAGACTGGGTCTGACCCACTAGGAAGGCTCTGAATGAGGAGTGCTCCTCCTGCACATCCCTGCTTATGTTGGTGTTTGCATGCAAGACGTGAGAGAGCTTCAACACTGCACCATTTGCCTACAGTGTTTTGTACAGCACAAGTTGAAATTTAAGATCTCATTAAAACACAGGTAACAATTTTATTTTCACTGAAAAGCAGAGGGGAAAAGAGAGCTGCTTTCAAGAGACTCCTGCCATGGCTTGCCACTCCAATTCAAAGAGGAGAGGTAATAATTGTTCATGTAGAAAAGCCTCTTGAGACATGAGCAGTACCTGGAGGTATGTGCACAGATGGTTGGTCAAGGCACAAACAGTCTGGAATTTGTCTTGTCTGCTGTGCCTTCATTAGTTTAGTTAAATCACATCCGTCTGAAGAGCTATTGAAACCTGAACACATTCTTCCCCTGTTTAATTGCAAACACAGCAGATTAATTTGGAAGCCTCCAAACAGACGAGCTTCTTCATAACAATTTAGAAGAAATACATGCAATTCTAAAGATCTGTTATGACAGAAGAAAACAGATTAGAGGGAGCACATACCCACGAAGCCACTGGCTTTTTATGCAGAGGTAGTGAAATGCCTGTCCTTGCTCTCTGTGCCATTTCACAGACACAAGGACACCAGGATCCTATCTCTGGCCAGCTGAAAAGCATAAACATCCCCTCAAAACTTAGCCACTGTAATTAATCAGTGGGTTTATTCTCCTCCAGTTTATTTTAAATAACAGCACATTTCAATGTCCATGGTACATTCCATCTCTGAAGATGGAATTATCAGCAGCATTCAATTCTATACAGGATCAAGGAAAGATAATGTTGTTTTTCCCCTACACTGGTGTGAGATTCCCAAAGCAGCAATCCAGAGAGTAACAATATGATGACTGACAGTGGTTTGCATTTATTTAGAACTAAAATTTGACCTCAAGTTTTCCAGGCTTGAAACTCCATTACCATAAACAACAGCAATTTTGCAATGTAACCAGCTGCATAGGAAATGTTTGTCATTTAGGAACAGGAAAAACTGTTAAAAATTAGTTCCTAGCTCAAACTTGAGAAGAAATGGAATAACCAAGTAACTTCAAACACATACCAGAAACGAGCATCAGGAATGGGGAGATCAGGTCAAACGGCATGAAGCAGGAGTGTCCTATTTCACAAGGCAAGTACAACTAATCAGCAGATAATAGCTCTGATGAAATACTGGAATAAAGCAAGCTGGGCACACAAAGGAGTCTTTTTCCAACGGAAAAATTCATTGTACTACGGGTTTTTCCCCTGGTTTTCCAGGGGGAAATCTTGTGAAAACTCATGTAGGAAAAGCCAACTCTCCATCCTCCCACTCCACCCTGTGCACGTGCCCCAAGGCAATCCCACTTGTGTGAAAACCTAATGGAACCACACTTTAGGGAATAAAGTACACCAGCAGTGAAACAGACCTCCAAAATTCTTATTAGCCTTGTATTAGCTACGGCTGAGCTGAAAGCCACAGGCAGACGAGCTAATCCAATGGTTCCACAGCATTCCCACTCCTGCAAAGAGTATTAAAGCAGCAAATTCATCTGCTGCTCAGAATCGATTCCAAAACATGCAAGCACACTATGGCTACAGCCTGCACCTCAGGTAGAAGAGCAAGCTGCACAGAGAGACAATTTGTAAACAAACAACTCTCACCATTTGGGTTTTCTGTGCTTATTTTTCAGTCTGAAAATTAAAGTTAGTAATTTTTGTTATTTATATTCCCTTCCTCCTTTTTCCTCACACCTTTTTTTCCTCACCTTCCTCTGTATTAGTCACAACAGATAAAGGGAACTCACGAGGGATGGAGCTGCAAAAATAGAGATGTTTTCAGGCACACAATTCTCACACTATTAAACAGCACTTCCTCCAAGCAGCACTAGGATGAGGTTAACTCTTCTTGCACAACAGTGACCAATTGTTTTTTATCATGGCTTTTAGTGCTGTCATTTCTGGCACAACTTGCTTTAAATAGCCACTACTCGAACCTTACTTCTTTTTTTTAAGTGAAATTACTCTATGCACTTCCAAAAATACAAACAGCAATTAACATTTCAAACTAATTTGTTCTTCCTTGTCCACCCTTGAGTTACAGAGTTCTGGGTGCCAACCAATCTCCAGCTGTAAAACACGCCACCAACTGCACTCAGAATTTCTGTGCTCTTCCAGAACACCACAATCCACATCCAACAGGATGGAATAGATTTAGATTAGGTTTTAGGAAGAAATTCTTTCCTGTTGGGATCATGAGGCACTGACACATGCTACCAAGAGAAGCTGTGGATGCCTCATCCCTGGCAGGGCTCAACAGGGCTCGGAGAAACCTGGCCTAGCGGAAAAGCCCCTCTGTCCATGGCAAGGGGTTGAAACTATAGGATCTCTGAGGTCTATGACATCCTCCTCTCCACTGGTCACCAGGAAAGCACAAAGCTCTCCCAGCTGTGGTTCCCCCACGTGCAAGGAATGGAGAATGACAGTGCCCCAACAGCCCTCCATCCCACAGCACAAACTGGCCCCCTAATGGAAAAGGGCCACTCTGTGCAGACACATTGCATGTCCCTTAACTAAATGATCAGCCTTTTCAGGTTTTCTACACCCTGTATTGCCTCTGACAAAAGTAATTCACAAATTCACAATGCCACAAGAGAGATTCAGAAAGCTTAGCTGCCATTTCAAGCAGACAGCAGGTTATTCTAACTATTTGTATGAAGAGCAACCCATCTAGATTCTGAGCCCTGATCCCACAAACACTGTGCTAGGTTATGTCTTTCTGCCCTCTTTATAGATTTATTGAGTACTGAACTCCTCAGATCAGGGCTCCATACTCATGCACATGCCCACGGACACAGGCAAAATCTGTATGTGAAAAGAAGTTCTTGCACAAAGGAGCAAGTTATACAAGGCACAGGAAAGCTTCATCTGTTTGCTTTGTCCTTCCATTCAATAGCCAGAGTATTAATCATGGTTCCAGGTTGATAAGCATAGCATTTGTCAATAAATACCCTCCCCTTCAACTCTGCTCCTTCAAATAACAATCTCCCTGCAACAGTATCACAAACACCTTGGTTATCTTTTCTGCAGTTCCTGCACAGTGGGGAATCTACTGGAACCAACGGGGTGGCCATTTTTTTTTTCTTTTTACCACTAATTAAACTCCCAAAAGAAGTCTATCTGTGACATCAATCTGCAGCGCTTGAAAAGCACGCATTCCAAACCCCGCTCCCAACAAGGTTCCAGCACACCTTTGTGCAACACAAACTCTCCTGCTGTCGCCATTCGCCGCTAACCTGACTCCGGGGCTGACAAAGTGGCTCATTGTGTTTTTGTGGGAAAGCTTTCTGGAGAGATCTCCCATTCAGCCCCGGGATTCAAGAACAGGCGTTCACACGGAGCGGCCGCTGCAAGGCAGCACCTCTGGATGGCGGCAGGAGAAATTTCTCATGCAGGAGGAAAGCTGAGCCTTCATTCATATCATCGTCCTCACAAAATCCAAGTGCTTGAAGTGCATTATCAACAAGGAAACCAACCCGAAACACACGGCCCAAACCCCAGCGCTCCAGAACTTTTCGGCGTCAAAAGTTCTGTGACGCCACTTGCGCGGAACAAAAAGTTTTCAGGAGGTTGTTGCTTTTCTAAACTGCTTTGTGGAAATGAAGACAGTGTGCTGCCTAAGAGAGCTCCTCTGCATTTGAGATAGACAGGAATTTATATTTAAAAAAGACCCATAACCCACTAACAAAAAAAAGAAGCCACACACACGAAATCGAAGTGTTGTTCCATTTTTGACTGAGTGATTTTGGGATCCAGGAGCTTGCAGGAAAGAAGCCTCTCCTATTCCAGGTATCTGGTTTTTATCTCCAATGAAAACAAAGCATCAAGGAGTCAAAAACACTGCATCTTTAAACACAGAGTACTAAGAGGGGGTGTTTTCTCTAAGGTGGGAAGACAAAGCATCTCTATCTAGACAGAAAATAAGGTGCTGACTATGCCACCTGCTGCAGCCATACAGCAAGTTATCTATTAAATGGTTTAAGAGGGAAAAACTTCGGGGTTTGTTACCTGTCTGACGTGGGGCAGTTTGTAACACAGACTGAAGGAGAAATGTTCTGTTGATACAGCAGGAACAGCCCAGTGAGGTCACTGGCACTCTGGTGGTCTGTGTCCAATTTAATTCTGAATCCACACCCTTCTAAGCTAATTCCCACTCTTTCCCAAATCATGCAGGCAATGGAAAGCTGAAAATCATTCTCAATAAAAATAAATTGGTATTGTTCTTAGATAATAATAAACACAGTGAAGTACCAGGCAGTTTGTATTATCAATTGGGAAACCAACAGCACACAAAAGTGCACCAAGCCCAGCAGTGCTGGTTGAAAGGCAGTCTCATGGCGAGGTGCCAAGGGGACAGATGCTCTTCCCACCCTGGGAGCAATGAAAAGGCAGCAGCCCCAATCCTACTAGTTACAGGAGTTACTCATTACTAAGTTACAAGTCTTTGTTAATTGAAATTCCTAATATTTCACCCATTTACTTTGATCCGAGAGCTCGCAGGTAAGAGCAGTACTGAAAGGTTATTAACACACCTTCCAGTAATTACTTTGCAAGTAATGAAAAACTCCTGAAGATCAATGAGAATAATCTTGGATCCTAGAACAAGTAGTGCACACCTTCTAGTTTCAGCACATTGCTAGCCAGGCTCTTCTGGGAATAGCCCCAGAGAGAGCGAATCTAAAGGCAGGCTATTGGTTTTGGTTCTTTGGCCTTTTTTAATTAAAAAACATCTTCCAAAATATCCTATTAGTGTTTTCGCCTGCTTCGAAGCTAAGACAGATCGTTGCTACTATAAACTTGGGCTGAAAGGTAGGAAAAAAAAAAAAGAGGAAAAAAGAAAAGGAATTACGAGAAAACAATGTGTTTATACACCACATCTGCAGAGTTTCTTGTTTCCAGAAATCTAGGAGGACGTAGATGTGACCATCCAAGCCTACACAGACCCCCTCTAGGAAGGATGAAACAAATGGCAGCAGCCTGCAGGCTCCCATGAAAAATTAATCTTGAGGGAAGGCAGCTCAGGTGGTTTCTGGTACATAGACGGACACCCACAACTGCAAAGTGACAGGAGCAACACTGGGTGTCTTGGAGACCAGCCCTTGTGCCCTGGATGGCCCACACAACTCTGCAGAAAGTAAAATTGTAGAAGATGAATAATTAAAGGCCTTAAATAAAGCTATGGAGAGTCAAGGGGCACATATACAAGACAGTAACAAGAACCAGAAGGTGAAATAGGTATATTCCTGCACAAATTGCAATAATTTTTTAATGCAAATTTATTATTTAAACAAAAAGGGGACAGTTCATGCTTCTTTATGTTTCCCTATTGATAAAAGCATATGCAGCTCCAATGAAGCCAATTAAACCCTTGAAGCTCAAGTTCACTTTCCACATCCTTTAAATGACACAATCCCAGTCAAGCAAAAAATCTTAAACAGACAAGCAGCAGAAAGCAAACCAACCTTTCAAGCTTCATGTCCCATGAACCTGAAGCTACATTTTCCATTGTTACACTTGGAGAAATTCATTTCCATAGCTGCATACCAAATATCAGATGTGCAGGAGTCTATCACAGAGTCTATTCAAATACATTTAAAAAATCCACTGAAAGGAAGAATCATAGAATTGTTTAGGTTGGAAATGACCTTCAGGACCAGACAGTCCAACAGTTACCCCAGTTCTGCCAGCTTCACCACCAAACCATGTCCCCAAGTGCCACATCTACACATCTTTGAAATCCCTCCAGGGACAGGGACCCCACCACTGCCCCGAGCAGGTTTTTCCAAGTTGTTCAGTTGGAAGCCAAGGTTTCCAAGAGGTGAACCATGAGAAGGTTGATCTTACTGAACCAGTAAGGTTCAGTAGGGGTTCTTCATCAAAAGAATACAAGTTTGTCTTAGCAAGACAGATGCACTATTATTTTTGATCTGTGAGACACCAGGGTTTGTCCCTCCCTCTCCCTGGCTCCATAAGAGCATCCTCAGCCCCATGGACCCAACACACTGTTCCAGCAGAACAGCAGGGAACCATAAACATCCTGGTCTGCCTGTTGCCGTAGGCAAGCTGCTGTCAAACCCCACACTGAGAGAGCCCTTCCAGCCCAAAGCACTGACAAGTTCCTGGGAATGTTTCACACACCCCTAACACAGGGGGCTGGGACAGACAGGGACACATCCTTCATGGCAGTGGCACATGGAAGCCAACAGAGTACCACAGATCCCACCCAAAACACCTCCTCTCTTTCTCTGCTGTACACATTTTCAGAAGATAAGCTTTATTTGTTTCCCAGGTTGGCATAAACAACCTGTTTACTGCTTATGAACATGAGGTATATCCATTGTATAAGCCTCAGAGCAGACCAGCAGCAGTAAAATCATCAGTAACCAAGCAGGGCTTATCTTTGGGTCCTTTTAAATACCATCTCTTTGACAGTGATAAATCTCTAGCAACGACCACTCATTAGATTTCAGCTTTCTGGAAAGAAATTTAAAAAAACCCAAAACAAAAAAAACCGCCAACAAAAAAACCCCAACCAACCAACAACCCAACCCAACCAGTCAAAAAAAAAATCCCCATGCTCTTCCATGAGTATTTAATTTTTAATTCTAGCTCAAACTCAAAAATTCAGGTATTTCAGAAAGCCAGAGAAAAAACAGATTTAGATCCTAAAATATGCAACCCCAAATTTCCAGAAATGGAGTTTGATTTGGTCATATGGGGATGAGGAAAATTATGTTAACAGCAAGGAGCTTTGGAGGGTTGGGAACAAGGTACACAGCCTGCCCACAGAATTCCAATAAAGAGGCGGGAATAAAATATGCAAATCTTCCAAATACAAGAAAAGTTGCCTCATAACTGAAAGGAGGAAGAGCCAAGTGAGAAAAAGACTGAACCTACAAGAAAAGCAATTGTCTAGGGATGTTTTCTGCAGTACCTTCCACAAATATAAAGCATTTCATCACATGTCCTGACAGTCAAGCTTTTCCTGGACCTGCACCTCACTTGGCTCATTGCAAGAGAAATCCACAGAAATCCTGATGGAGCAAAGAATGACGGACTAAGTTTAGGTCAAATATACAAAGGCAGTATATATGTATATAAATAAATTTTAAAAATTCAACGTGGGTTGACAGGAGCTTCTCTTTGACAGTAGAGGCAGAAACATCAGAATATCAGCAAACCCAGGAGTTTGCCTGCAGGGTTCTGACAGCTTTAGCACAGGATGTGAGCAAGGAAAAAGCTTTCCCAGTCAAATTTAGTTGTGCTCAATTTTACCTGAGTGATAGAACTGACACCCGACAAGATTTTACTCCCAGGGGAGCTCTATCAAGGCACACTCAGTTTGTGTGAATAAGCAGGAACACCCAGGCACTATCGCCCAAAGTACAGCACAATCTCAATCCTGTAATATTTACATTCTGACCCAGTTCAGTCACATTTTGGCGGGGCAGAGCCCACACAGACACCCACCTTAACAGTTAATTAGTGACAAACACCTACCCATAACACCAGTTGTTCTTCCAGCAAAAGGGTTCACAGGTCCCAGAGGTTCAAGCAGGTTGCATTTGTTTCTATGTGGAGAACACGTATTTTCCATCATTTGAAATGCTAATAACTGGTTAAAAACAGTAAGTAAAACTAACTGATATTATTCTCTACCTACACTACAGCACATCCCTCTTGTGCAGGGGAGGAAGATGACATGTCCTGCCAACAATTTTAATAAACACTCTCAATAGTAATGGATCCACATAGTCAAAAGCACTTCCACTATCTCCCATGTGAATATATTCCTCCTCCCACTTCTCTTTATAGTCCTTAATCATAACTCCAGGTTGGTACAGAAGGACAGTCTGTGTGTTCAGAGCATGTTTAACCTGCTGATGAGAACATGAGCAATGGTGTGCTCCAGAGAAAGCTCCCAATACCAAACAGCTGCTCAGTAGCTCATCCTCCTCCTGATGCTGAGGAAATTCCCTCATCATTTATGAATTTTGACTAACTTTTTCCAGTACCTCAGATGAAACCTCAACCATAAGGCTCTTCTCTAATCTCTATGTTCCCGGACATCGCGGCATCAAGCAATGTTATGAATACTCCAAGTCACAGACTGTTCCTCACCACCCCACAGATGACAGAGATACCTCACCCTTCATGAAGCCCCTGCTTAGAGCACAACATACATAAATCTGTGCTACAGCCCCACATCATCATTGTCCACCGCAGTTCTAGAGACTCAGAAGTGAGTACTATGAAATTCAGCACCACTACAAAGTCACTTCGCCCTCATCATCTTCCCTGTTCAGGGAAGTACAGAACAAGATTTATTACTACTTGCAGCAGAATTTCAAACTTTGTCTTCAAATTTGGAGCTGAAGAGACTCCAATTTTCCTCCTTCTCATCCATACACATGAGTGGTACAGAAATCTCAGAAGAAAACTTGGTCTGAAGTAACAGGTGAGATACTAATTCTCACCTAAACTGAGCAGATTGTAACATGTTATTATTAACATTAACATATTAATAATAACATGTCAAAGTACATTAATATTCAAGGCTTTTTTTAAACACTTCTTGAATTGGCAAAATTAACCAGAGTCACTTTATTACTATTAATTTACTTCTTGTGTCAAACACCAATGGGTTGAGCCTCCTTCCTGTTATTTAGAGACAGAACTTGGGCTGATAATAAACAAGGAGAAAATGGCCATACATTCACCAACTGCATTCTGTTTCCAACATGAATGCTCAAGCATCATTGGGTTGCAAGAGGATTAAGAATTCCTGAAGATTAACAGAAAACTGATAAAACATACGGAAATGTGGTGATGTCTAACATCACAGCTACTCAGCTGGTAAGCCAACAGGGTTTTTAGAGCTGCTAACAGACTGGAAACCTCACTCTCAGAAGTCACCCTTTCCTCTCTAGGCAGGATTATTATGGGAAAATCCATGATTTAGTGCAGTTTAACACTATACACCACCAGCTGTCAGATCTGTAACTGATACTGTAAGAGGGACCTACATTTGTCATCAAGTTACTCAGTCACTGGCAGACTGGTCATGTAGAACTAGAGCAAGCGAGCTCCCCATCCCAAATATAAATAGCTACAGAAGACAACAAGATAAAGGCTTTAGGCTTTAAATTTAGTATAACACATAGTCAAACGCAAGGTAGAGGTGACAGATTTTTTTAAACACATCCAAGAAACCTAATCAATGGCAAGAAGATGGGAACATGTACAACAGGGACAAAATTCGCTGCTGGATCCAAGCTTCAGCATTTCAAGGCATGTCAGTCAAACCAAAAGGAGGGGAGTTCTGTTTAGTACAATAGTGTCAGGCCAATCCTCATCAACACAACAAACCTGGTAATTACTTTTGCAGCTTCATCTCCTGTACACTCAGGGTCTTACTCCCCCCATATCTGATCACAGAGGTCTGAGATCACCACAAGAGCACAACATGTATGTGTTCACCCATGCAATGGGTATAAATACTTTCATTTCTCTGAAGATCTAAATACTTTCATTTCTCTGAAGATCCCTGGAATGCTTAAGCCATGGTCAGAATTAAAAAAACCTTCAAAGCACTGCTAGAGCAGTCAAGAGAATAATCTCAAATTCTCCCTCTTTTTCCTGGATTTAACCTGCTACAAACCCCTGTGGGCTGCCAGTTGTGTCCTTGAGCCTTGAACCCCAGCATGTCAAAGCCTTACACACACTTGCTCAGGAGAGCAGCATTCTGGGGAGTGCAGCTCCTGCCACTGGCACATACCAAAGATTCCAGATCACTTCTGCACCACGACTAAAACGTTCTCATCAGCTTGGATTCCTGTTATAACATGTTACTGCAGCCTCAAAAAGTGCAATCTCAGCGAGCTGAGCTCAGTGTCCTTTTAGGAAGTCTTCTCCTGGGTGCTGGGGATGCAGAGAAAACGAGTTAAATTTAATATGTGCCCAAATCCTTGTGTTTCTTAAAAGGAATTCCAGGTATAAACCCTAAGAACGCCACACACCTACCAAAATCTTTTCTCTTTTTATTAGCACAGGGAAGACAGTTGTTTTATTAATGCCTCACCTCTTCATTACATTGCATTCTTTCCACCAATTTTACTGAATTGTTAAATACATGTTGCTAACTTTGAGATGTGTCCACAGGCAAACGGATCCTTTCTGAAAGTACTTGTTGCTAGAAACACAAAAACAAGCACAAAGGAAAATTTATGGCAAACAATAAGCTTTCATTGTATTTAATAGCTGTAGGTCTTTGTTAGAAACAGCTATCCGAGAAAATGCAGCCACATTCACAACATCAAGTGAATTCTATCTGGAGTTTACAGAAGGAAACATATACAAACAGACTCACAAAGGTATTTTCCAAGCAGGAAGCTGCAGAGGCAGCTGACCCCGCTGTCAATGGGGGAACAGGCAGCAGCCACACCAAGCACACTTTACTTGCACTGTGGGATTAACCAGATCACAAATCACCAATTAAATCCCACTTTATAATTTAGGCTTTAATTTCACTACGAATGCAAAGGCAAAACATCCACCAGGCTCTGTTGCAAGTCAGTCAGGAGGGCTTTGCTCTGGCTATCCCTGTCCCAGGGCTCAGCCCTCTTTGGAATTAAATGTCTTTTTAATCACAGTGTTCTAAAGTCTCATATTTTTATAAGGAACTAATGATTCATTGCTGTACATTATTGACAGCAATAAATACAAACCACTGAACACTCTGTGTGCTACTAGGGATGATGGTGGTTTACTATTACATAAGGGGGTGGTGGTTTCTATTCTCCAAAGCCTCTCTCTTCACTCGAGATAGGAAAGCTAGAAACTTCTCATCTTCTGCAATGTGCAAGTTACCCTCCCCCACTCCCATTTTGTGGATTTTCTGCCAATAACACTGCTGAAAAATGAATTCTTGTGGACAGGAAATACCCTGCACAAAGCATATCCAGTTTTATGATACTTAAAATGTTGTGCATTCCTCTGGCTCTGTCACTGCACAGGCCTGCTGCTGGCATGTGAGAGGGTGAGCAGCACATTTGGGTGGGCAGGAAGGGCCCTCCCAAATATCCCCTTGAGGTGGTTGCAGCCTCACACCTTTGGATAAACCAGTTCCTTCAGCTTTCCTCAAGATTTCCCTTTTTTTCCCACACTCAACCACAGCTGTCACTCTGTGGGTCCAAGCACCTCTGGCTGACCAGGAGCCCACCCTCCCCAACCTCTCCTGATGAAGCTCTTTAAAATATGCCCACAGTCCTCCTCTTAATGGCCTAACCTGATGTAGGTGGCTTGCCCTTTCAAATGATCCCCTTCATTTGATTTCCTCAACAACTCCACTCCACAAAAGCAAACATCCTGTCCCATTCCCAGAGCCAGCTCCCAGCTGTGGCAGGCAGCTCACGGTGGGGAGCTCCACCACTTGTCCCATTCACTCACTGGAATGGACCAAAAGTTATGATAATGGAAACCGTGGTTGGAAAATAAGGCTTGTTTGACAGGTCTTGAAGCACTGATGATGCTGCAGCCCCTGTGCTTATCCCACCCCTAAGTTGGAGTCCCCATGTGACCAACTAGGAGCTGAACAAATATGTTGTTCCTTAGACTGTACAGAAGTCATAAGCTTTTAATGAAGTCATCTAAATTACATCATGTAGGTACAGGGGAGAGTCACATCATCTGCTATGCAACTCTTCCCTGCTTGACCAGCCCCAAACCCCACGAAACAACATTCAACTCCATGATTCACTTTTGCAGCAGTCAGTAGCTTACATTTCTTAATGGAAGGCAGACAAATCTTAGGAATCACTCTTATTAAAATCAGGACTCAATCCCTTCAAGGCACTCTGACACTTCAGTAGCTTGCTGTCTCTTCCCATGAGGAGGGCAGTCAGCATCCAAAGCTAAATGCAGAGGGGCAGTTGAGGTAAAGCCAAGGCTGCCACCTCTGGAACAAGGCAGCTGTTCAACAAAAGAAAGCATTTCCAGAAAGAAAAGCACTAATTCTGACAGCACAAAACTGCAGCCACGACACTTGGATCTTTTTAAAACACATTTCTGTAAAGGTTTTTAAGTGCCACTTAATCTTTTAATAGACATCCAAATCTAACCTCAACAATAAAGAATAGCTGTTTAATATCTCTTTTCTTTATAAGAATATCAAATCACTGTGGTTTCACTGGAGACAACCAGGGGCTAATGCTCCATTTGTAGAAGACCACAAAATAACACCAGCTGCCATTTTTAGTACCCCATAAATGATGGGACTTCTTGGAGTGTTCTAATACAGCCTCAGCCAAAGGATACCCTCATTCCAATCAATTCCATTTGACAAGTCCATGACAACACCTGACAAGTCCATGGCTACAGGAGACTCATTCCAAGGTGAGGTCCCTGTGCAGTGGCCCTTGTGTCCTGACAGCACACATACATCAAGGCATTCACTCTCCCAGCAACCTCCACAACATCCACCATCACTGCTCACTGAGTACCTTGGCACCAACCTTCACACAAACTCACAGGTAAGTGTATTAGAGGTGATTTTATCAATACACTCTAAACATAAGCATACAGACACAGCATTAAACAGCTACGTGGGATAGAAGAGAGAAATCACAACTTTCACAAGTGAAACCACCTGCACCTCCTCTTGTGACAGAGCATCCCTAGAGATATTTATTGGACTATGGCCACAGACCCAGTTTTCATAAGAGCAAGTATTCCCTTTGAAAACCAGCTCCACAGAAAGAAATATGTATCTTGTCTGAACACCACATGCTTGGACACACTCAGGCTTCAGTCAGCACTGCGGCAACAAAAGTACAATTGTAGTGTTTTTCTCATTTCTGTTGGCTTCCCCTTGTTAGCTGGCACAGGTTAGAGCCTACAGTGCCTCACATCAATAACTGATGTTCAAAGTGAAAGGCAAAAAAAAAAAGGACGTCTTGATCTGCTTACAAGCACAGAGCAGGCACTTTATAATAATGTCATGTTTATTCCAGAACACTCAGTGCCTGGGGGAAACTTGCTTCTAGAAATACTGCACTCAAGTATTTTATAGCCACAGCAATACCTACAATCAAAATTTACTCCAACCAGCAACAAGAGAGCATCACAACTGCCCACCCACTTCAACAACACTTCCCAGGTCAAACTTACTTGTTTCCAGGTGTAAGGATACCTTTGGGTCTCCACTGCTGCCCCACCACCAGCCCTCCCAACTCACTGAACCAGTGGGTCTGAACATTTAAAAGCTGAAATCAAGACATTTCCAAGGGCAAGTACCTACAGTAGACACTGCCAACAAGCTCTGACTAGACTGCAGGAGCAAGGAAGAGAATTTGGAGAGCACAGTGTCTGCTCTGACACATCTGCCCACAGGGCACAGAGAGAATAGAGCCAGCAATGCAAGCAGAGAAATCTCTGTCCTTAGGTGACACCAAAGCAATCTACACATGCCAAAACTGTTGTGCAATTAGTATGTTCTTAATTTTGTACCCTTAGAGAAATAAGTAAGTGTACTTAATCAACTGCAAATCAAGTAATGCAGGAGAAAGCAACCCAAGTAAGTAATTAGTTAAAAGGTGCCAAACAGAAGGAAAAATGAAGTGTCTAATTTTATATCATCAGTTCAAGTGTACAATACACTACAGGCCTATAAAGAACCATATCACTTGCTAATTTCGTCTAAACAATCCAACTAAACACTGTTGTTGAGTAATATTGATGAGAAAGAGTGAAGAAACTTAAAATAACGGCTAAAGTCTTTCCAGTAAGTTTCACTGAGACCTTTTCAGTCCCTTGAAGTTAATTGGCAAACCCCGAACCAAATTCCCAACATTCAAAGCTCCCTTTAACACAATTTTATGCAACTAAAGTAATTTAAAGATGTGACATCAAAAAATTTCAGTGTCTCTCAAACATTCTCCAGTGTTGACATTATCAGTCACAAACCCCTAAACATAAACCATTGAAGCTCATCAGAATCCTTGACATCATCATATTAACAACTTAAAAAATCAACAGTTTTATGGACAAATACTTTGAAAACAATGAAATTCTGCTGATGTGCATCAGAGAAAAGGCCACCTACAAACTTATCAAATTCCCATTTTTATTCTAACCTGAACAAGCACTACACAAAACAATGGTGAGGGGAAAGGAAACATGTAATGGAGCATTTCAGAGGATATAAAAAATCCCCTCTGACATTTTTCCAAATTCAGTTTCATAGAAACTAATTGACAAACATAATCAACATTTCTGATAAACTCATCTTGTTTGCTTTTTAAGTCACCATCACTAGTCCAGTAACAACACCTCAAATCCCAAATCCCTCTAGATATCCTGGAAATAGCACCAGCATATTTTGCAGAGAAATGCTGTTGCAGCATCTGCAAATACCATGGAAGCATGTTTTTCCTTATAAAAAAAATCAAAGCAAATGTTATGAAAAATAAGGCATTTTCTGCACACTACACCAAACCCAGTAAAATTTACTCCTTGAGTAGGAATGCATAAATTTAATTGGATCAGACAGGATCAGGACTCTTATTCATTAGGAGTAAAAACAGATTCCATGTCTGAGTATTTGCCAATGTACCAATGGTTTCATGAAAACAAAGGTAAAAAGACTGGGCTTTTTTGAGTTGTCTTAATTACAATAACTGGCAATTCAAAGAGATTTTAGGGGAGTCTTTAAAAAATTGGGAAGAAACCTTAAACTGCACTCAACATGCAAAAGTTCCCATCGAGCTACATTAGCAGCCCTCTAAAAAACAGAATTAACCAAAAAGATGCTTGGAATTCTTTCTGCATTACACAGACCTTCCCATTCCAGAGCAGCCTGTCTCATGCCCACACTGAAATCCTTCACCCACCTCTCAGCAGACAAAGCCTATGGCCCAAACCAAGTCTCCAGTGATGCAAGTGAAGAACAACAGGAAGGGCAAATGTAGCCACAGTGTAGGTGACCCCACGTAGCTCAGCTGAACTCAATTCAACTAACTGCTTTAAGGGCAGACCTCTAAATATACACACATACATAGGGAAACACGACCCAGGGGCTACATTCCTGGGTGGAAAAACCACACAGATTTCATTAATTGCTGCTCCATATCTCAGCATGCTTCTTTTTTGGATGAACCCGAGTTAGCTGGGATTTCCAATCAGGATCTAAAAGGAGATGTTAATAATCTAATAGTTCTTTACACCACCTGGAATCCAACACACACTTCTATCTGTACCTCCAAGGTAGAGATATTACCTTTCTGTTACTCATTCATACCCTGGTATTTCAGCATTAGAGTTGTGCCTGCACTTCAAAGCTCACTATCCCTTCCCCCATAAGGACAGGAGTCAAAGATCTGTGGACAGGCACTTTAAGTCAAACACACCCTTTGCTATTTCAGGCTCCAACATAAGCAGATTACAGCTCAGCCGTGTTCCGTCTGAACTTTTGTTTCTCTCTTGCCAATGCTGCACTAATTATCCCTGACAAAAGACAGACTTTAAGAGGCAATGACCAACTTTTATCTATAAACTCTTCCCATCTACATTCTGCCTCTAAGTAGCTACTAAGCACCAAATTTTAGTAGTGAGTCATTAAGAGAGAGTCTTACCACGAAGAATTAATGCAGAATTCAAACAACACAGGAGGGACACAGGTCTTGGTTGCTGCCACGGATGCCCTGTCCACAGGAGAGGTCAAGATGGATCCCTGCCCATCAGAGAGCCCTTCTACAGGCCCAGGGCCCATGGGCTCTTGCAGCACAGGCTGTTCCAGGAAGGCTGGGTGGCTGCTACTTAGTGCAATGTGCTCCACAGTGAGTAAATATAAAGAAAGACAAGAACTCTGCCTCAAGCTGTTCAAAGGAGACAGGGAAGATCTTCCCTGACACCCTTTTATAAAAGGGATGTGCAAGCCTAATGTCTCTTTAAATGTGAGAAAAGAGAGCAGAGACAGCTTCAAAGGAGGAAGAAGACGAGCTATTGGGACAGGTGGATAAAACAAACACTGAAGGAGAAGGAGTCATTTAAATGAGAACCAGGTAGTCGAGTTGGTTCTTTGAACTGGCACATCACCTGCTAAGGTGCACTGCAGAGCTCTAAGAGAAAGCTGTCCCACAGGTGCACAGCACTGAGGAGAGCAGGAGATTGCACCTGTAACACTTTTGCACTTACCTTCCTTGAACACTCCTCCCTTAGTGTGGGTGGTCACAGTCAGAGGACACGACCAGTAGAGGGGGGGAACGACCACTGACGGTCTGATTTCAAATAGCACAAGTACTACAAGACTGAAGGCAAAGCACAAAACACATTTTGTCCATTTAACAAGGATAATTTCCTCTGGCACTACATCTCAGCAGGAACAAGACAGCACTCACCCAACAGCAAGCAGAGTCAGATAATCCAAGGTTGGCTTCTCAACTAGCCCAGGGACCTTAAGTCTCTGAGCCCAAACAAGAGAAGCGACAGGAATAAAGAGAGCAGGAGACAGGACTGACCTTTCAACAGCAGCACAAACTTAGGGCTGTGTCATCAGGCCACAAACTCACTCTGATGTACATCAGTAGTACTTCATCTTCAAATATGTGCATGGATTGCAGCACCTCCTTTTTTAATATCATGATGTTTAACTACTTAACCGAGGTGATCTGCCAAGTTCTGTATGGCAAACACTTGTGAAACCATTTCCTTCCCCAGCTGCCTATAACGTACTTAGAGAATTATTTGATTTACACCACAAAGGGAATTCAAACATAGCTCAAGAGCAAACACAACTTCCTGCACCATACACACACAACCTATATGAGTGAAAGAACATCAGTGTTTTATTATTCTTTTGTGTGCTCAACACCCAACAGCTGGAAGTTTCTCCACAGACCGAGTCAGGATCATCCCATGAGAACTTTTGAATCACCACAGAAATCAAATGTTATTGGAGGGAGATTGACTGGAGTCAAGACATGCATTTTACATTTAAAACAACAAATGCTGACTTTACAAAACTGATAGGAATTGAGAGGGAAAATTGACTTGAAATTTATGTACATGACAATTGTAAGCTCATTTTTGTTTTAATGACTACTATAATGAAGGAATTAATGATTTCCCTTTTTTCCCTTTAACCTGATACCGTGGTAAAGAGACAAAAATGTAATGCAGATTTAAAAGGGGTAACAAGGGGAAACTAAGAAGAGATAGTGAAGAAAGTGAAGTAAAAGTACAGAAATTTGGTAAGTGAAACCAAGGCTGAGGTCAAGACAAATCAGACCAAAAAAAAAAACAAACAACATGACTTGCAAGAAAAGAAAGTGTGCTACTTCTTAAATTAAGGACTGAACTCTAATAATGGTATAACTCCACTGGAAAACAGAAGTGAAAATAGGGCTAATGATGCAGCAAAAAAGCATTTAATAAATTCTCTCACTCAGCATTTGGAAGAGGCAAAAAATCCAGTTGTATCAAACAGACTGAAGAATTACCCCGGTGGCCAAGTCAGCTCCAAAATCTTGCAAGTAAGTTTTGATTTGAGCCTTTAAGGAGATGCCTGACCTGCCAACAACAGGACACACTAATGCAGAGGGATGGAGGGGAGACCATGCTGAGGGAAGCAGGATGCCCAGTGCAATCACCTCCCATTAGGAAGGCACAGCTTTCAGATAAAACAACACAAAGTCAATTAAGAATTCCAGTAATAAGGAATTCAAAGATATGAACATAATCAGCATTGTTGTCTATATAAAACAGTCCTGTCAAACAAATCCAAGTGCACTCTCTGACGAGATCACACCTTGGGATGGGAAGATTGCTGTGTTAGCACGTGTATATTCCTTAGCCAACGTTTGACTTGGTACCACACAACACTGATAAAAGAGTTCACACTGCACTGTCAAAATGAAATATCTCCAATATATGAAGAGCCGGCCTGTGAACTGACTGCAGATTAATCTGTGAGCTGATAACACCGTGTGTGAATCAGCCAGGGGGTGCAGAGATGCCCCACTGCCCAACACATGTCAGGCCAGCAGGATGCACTAGTCCTCTGCAGGACTCATTTATGTGGTCCCAGGGCCAGCAAGGACTGGACATTAAAGAACAGTAAGAACCAGGAGCCAGGCAAATGAGAGTTGGGCACAGCATTAAAAACGAAAATCCTAAGATGAGGTACTGGAGTAGATGGGATCAGCCAGGGGAAGTGAGCGGTTCTTTCCTCCTCTTATGGAAATACGACTTCATGCATCCACCAGAAATAAAAATTACAAGTAAGCCAGGGTAACTTTACCCTTTCTAAAAAAGAACTATAACCTCACTAAATTAGGCATATGCTGTACTGCCCACTGCCAATTTTATTACCTCGCAAATACCCAGCCGGCATTTGTAAGAAAACTTTTTTCAGCCTCCTTACCCAAAGCAAGTCAACCTTTGACTTGTATCCTACAGATACAATGCAGTACCCCAACCAGAAGGCAGGTAGCTCTTGCCCTCTTGCCAAGCTGCCAAGAATCCTCCTCTGGGAGAGGCTTTCAGAGGTACCCAGACTGTACACAGGCACTGCCATGAAGCTTGTCAAGGGCTACATTGGGGGGGAACCTCCAGACACATGTAGATCACTCATAAGACTTCTAATCCAACCTCAACTGAAGCAAGCCCCAAACAAGTATCTCAAGTATTTTCATGTCTATGTCTTGTTTCCTCAGGTGCAAAAACGGGGAAAATTAAATGCATCCCTTCTGTGAGGTGCTCTGGTCTCTACCTAGAGAAGAAGCATCATACTGGTTTATCCACCAATGTTTATTTAGTGACTTCCTACTAAAACTGATAACCTGTTCCAGTCAGTAATGGCAATTATCAGTTCATAGGATCTGTTTGACTGTCCACATTAAAAACTACAGCTTTACACCACAAGTTTTTTTCATACTGCCTTCCTAAATTAGGAAATGCTTAGCAGTTTGTGGGCAAGTCTGAAACTAAATCATACCATCAAATAAAGCCCCACTGATCACTTCTGCCGTGCTTCTGGCCCTGCCAGCCCACGGGTTCCCTGCACAGCCCAGGGATACTTCCTCTCTGCCATCCCCAGCCAGGTTCTTCCATTCAGTACCTGGTCTCTCACCAGCACTTTCACCCCTTGAAGCTGAGTTAGTTCTTGTTGCCCACATTAACTTTTCCCTTGCCACAGTGGGCTGAAATCTCACCAGAACAATAAAATCAACTCTGACATCCTTTGCACCAGCTCCACCACAATTGAGCAAGCGGCCACAATAAAAGATGCCATTCCCAATCATTTCATTAAATTCCCCAGACAGAAATTTTTCAAATTAAAAAGAAAAATACAACAAAAAAACACCCACCAAACCAAACCCCACTTTTAAGTGCACTGACTTATTGTGATTTTTTAATTAGTGACAGGATTTCAGATAGTACACACCCACAGACCCAAAAGGGGGGGTGAGGGCAGTACGTGTATGTGCTTGTGAAACAATTGTTCCTCCATCAATACAGCTCATCCTCCAGCCCATCCAATGTCCCAGCTGCCCAGTCACACAGCTTTAGAAGTCAGCAGCTGGGTGTTTTATAACCCTGGAGAACTCCCAAGCCAGTCCTTACGTCGCTGGCAAGGAGCCTTGGGCCTGGAGGGCCCTGTGGGGACTGTTCCTGCCCCACCACACTCTTCACCTTCCTCCCTCAGCTTTATTAACACCCTTGCTAATGAAGGCAAAAGCCCGGGATCACGAGCCCTGCACCGTGTTTTGCAAGCAGCAAATGATAGAGGCAGGAGGACAGAGTTGCAAGGGGCAGTGGCTGTGATCCAGATCTGCAACCATCTGGAAGTTGGCTTGGCTTTTGTTTCCATCTCCAGCACTGGTGGATGCAAACAAGCTCCTGGTTCTTCTGCATTAACATAAAGACAATTAAAACAACTTCCCTCCACCTCCCAAGCAGCCCCGAAATTAAAGCACATCACGTAACCTTAAATGAGACAGTGTTGATAATGTATTTAAATAAAACCCGATTCTTTGGAACAAACAAAAAACCCACCCAGAAAAAAACCTCAGTTCAACCACAGAAAACAGCTTTGTCAACAAGTTCCTGTGACTCCTTGTTGCAGAGGAAAAGGCTCAGATAAAAGCCTGCAGAAGGACTCGCTGCATCCTCCTCTGTCCAAAGAAACATTAACTTCTGCCTGACACAAAAGCATTTGTGCTGAGAATACAGGTCAGTATTAAAGCAATTTCAGTGTAGCTACCAAGCAAATAGGTGGATAATACCTTCTCTACAAGCTAAGTTTCCCTGCTTGCACCAGGACCCTGGCAAAGAACTAGTAATTTGTTGCTTCTATAGCCACTTCTGAAATGGCAGGTGACTCCATTTAGATTTTTCCTTATCACAAAGTATTTCAAGCTTTTACCTTGTATTTCAGTATAACTTTCATCTTCTATCAGCAAATATAAATATATAAAAATCAAAATGTCTGAATTTAAACTCCTATTTGTCTAACTCTGATCTTGTTACTTTTTTTCTTACGCAAAAGCATACACAAAAATTATCTTGCCTTCTGATTTTGCTTTGAAGCCTGTGGTTATCCTGAAGTTAACATGCTCCTCCCTTGAGATTACCAAAGTCAATTCATTAAAAAATAAGAATCAGGCTTATAAACGTTGCTGCTGCAATGACTGCCTACAGTACTTTCATATCACAAATACTCCAGGTCCTTTTTTCTGTTCTCCCACTTCCTTGAAATTGCTCTGCCACTCGTACACTCCTTATTCATATAAGGGAACACTACGGCCACATAGTCTTTTACAGCCTTGAATAAACCCCTGTACATTAAAATTATTCAGGTCTTTCTGCTTGCCATAAGAGGCCTCCAGCTGGACTGGTTTTGGACTAATCAAATTCTAAAAAAGTTTTTATTTGCTGACATCTTGCATCCACACATTCGTCTGCCAACACTGGCTTCTGGCTTACACGGTCCTGTATGCCTTCACAGTGTTTACTTACCTCTCCGATGGATTCAGAGATAGTAAAGTTCACTGGAACCTTTTTCCTGTTAAATATTTCTCCATCTCATCTTATGAGAAAGGCTTTCTACACTTCCAGTCATGCTTGTAACCCTCGCCCTGTAACTCTACCACTTCAGATTCACCCACCTTTCACTAACGTGGGTGAACAGAATGCACACATTTTCCAAAAGAAGTCCCAGCAGGACTTGCAAAATAGTATTTAATCTCCCTTCCCATCTCTATTAAAAGGAAAATAAAAATTCCCCCTTTGGTGGGTGCCTTTTTTCATGGCTGTATCACCACCAGCAGCTCATGCTCACTCTGTAGTGAAGCAGTTGCACACAGCAAAGTCTCCAGATATGCTGCAACAAATCTCAGTGCTGACATTGATCACCAATGTCAGGAAGAGCTGATGTTGGCAGAAAAAAACACAGAAAACTGTTGTCTAATACACTAGAAGAAAATAGATCAAAAAATGGTATTTTTCCTGTTTCTTCCTCCAATGGTGCATTTCTCATACGAGGAGAGTAGTTGCTTCCCCCCTCCCACCTGCCAAACCCCTTCGCATTTTTTCCAAAATGCACAACCTCAATATTGCAAAATGTTTTCTGTGAAAAGCAGGGATGTGCAAAAATGCTAAATCAGTGATACTTCTTACAGTAATATAAAATACTCACTGAAGGACCAGTCAAACCCACCTCAAAGTTTTTAAGCCAAGTCAGCTTGTTGTATCTCCTTCACTTGAATCACCTAAATTTTGCATACAGCTCCCCTCAAATTGCCTTGCACTTGCCAGGCAGTAGGATCAGGAGGAGGAATAGTCCTGGCAGGCAGCACCTCACAGCACCAGGCTCCTGCCCAGCCATCCATCCCAGGCCCTTTGGGGGAACACCAGACCACAGCTACACCTCACATGAGCCAGGGCACTCAAAAAAAGGTATATGCTTGTAATTAACAGAAAACAACTCTCCTGGGTACAGAAGAGGTGGGAATTTAACAGATCCAATCTGCCCTCCCTGTGTGCTTTCTAACTCTTCCTGCCATGTGAGGTTAGTCCAGGCACCAGGCCAAGGCTTTGCATTTCCCTCCCCAAGCAAAAGGACACATCTCCCGCTGCCACGTCGCCAACCCAGAGCCAGAAAAGCAGCACCTCACCCCTGCCCAGCACTGCCCACAGCCCTGCAGCTGCAGCAAAACCACGTCACTGCTGCTAATGAGCCCATATATCAGATTTGCTCAAAGGTGGAACTACTGCTGGTCGAGTAAACTCGATCACATAAGGCAGCAGTTTATTGCATTTGCTTATATTTCATTGAGAGAATGGCACAGAATCTTAAATTATGCCAGGGCCTCAAATAATACACTCAACCTACTTGCAAACTATTCCAGTCAGACATTATTATTGTCCATGTCTTCACATATCCCTATTTTCTACCTCCCAATTGTCACATTTCGCCACCCTTCATGCACTGCACTAAACCAACAACTGAGGATGTGCTGAAATCAATCCACTGTACTCTAGAAAAATCTAAGGAAGGGAGAAGGGAATAGAGGAATAAACATTTACTAAGACAGACAAGAAAGGACTTAGATCTGCTAGCAGGGACAAGACAGGAACAGTCTAGAAGGTCTGAGAAAACTGAAGAACTTTTCACAGCAACATTTTAGAGCATAATATCATCCTGTTTGACTGCATGATCAAGAAATGCCAAAAGGAAGTGAAACCGTTGATGTCTAACTTCAGTTTTATATCCACAAATATTGCCTTTACAGTAACACAACAGCTCTCACACACTGACTGAAGCAACCCATTCAGACACACGAAAATTCAAGTGTAGCCACCTTGTAGGTTACACAGATTGTGGTTAGAGAAGTATCTGAGTGACTTGACTCCCGTGTTTTATCCAGAAGCCAGAAAGCTGCTGCTGTGGGAGAGATCAGAGACCCTTTTGGTTGCACTTGGTAGGATTGCCTAATTTCCACCACATGACCATTTCCTGCCCACTGAAGGAGGCAGCTGGAACAGCTGGACAAGCACGTTCAGCTCTGTTCACCAAGAGAGCAAAGGGTAAAGATAAAACACCACACACACGAGAGCTGGTGGAGAGGAGACACTTAAATTAAGGAACGAGACCATCCCTTCCCAGTTCAGATTTCCTCACAGTCGTGGGCGTGCAGCTCCCTGACTGCTGCCTGCAGTGTTCACTGACCTGAGGGACAGGCTTCAAATCAACAAAAAGTTTACACTGGATGTCTAACCAAGTCAAAGAGGATGTTTATCTTTTGTGCAGCCACTAAAAGCACCGATGAACTTAACAAGCAATAAAAAAAGATCTGTTAGAGCAGCATATGGAGTTGCAAAAATAAATATGTGCAGAACACAATCAAACAAGTTAATTTTGCCACCAGCTGATATACAAGAAACAAGGATTAAGGCTCGTCTTGGTCTGGCCTTTTAAGTTACATTTTAGTTCAGCAGAACCTCCAAACAACAACACAAACCAAAGAACAGAAACCTTAGTTTTGTAACAAAAGGACAACCTACAAATAGAAAGTTACAGAGGCATCGTGAGTATGAGCTACCTGCTTGAGAGAAAGCAAAACAGAAGCATCAGAAAATTAGGTTTCACTTCTGCTTATCCTTAAGAGTTACTTTCACCAGTGTTACCTAAGATCAGGAAAGCATCTACAGTAACGTTAATCACTAACTCCTGATTAGGGAACAGTGAGAACATGACTGTGTCAAGCTGACTGATGAACACATTAACACTGACTTGCTATAAAATTAACTAATTATCCTCAAAACAGTCAACATATATTTCCTGCCAGTACAAAGCAGGGTTGAACTCTTCAGAGCACAGCTGACAGCCTGGGAGGTCACAGTCACAGGTCACTCTTCTGGCTATCAAGTCATTTTGCACTGAGCCAGAATCCTAACATGTTGCTTGACCCCAGAATTTATACAGGGGATTATTTGTGACACTGGTGACATTTTCTCTCCTCCAAACCACATGAGGTCACTCGTTTAAGAGGAGACAACATATGTACACGTTCAGACATCACAGACATAGTGAAGGACCATTCTCTCAACTTAGACTTGGGCAATTTAGACTTAACACTATGAATTACACTGGATTTAGATTTTTGCCATCTCTTTCCAATAAACACCATTAACCTCCCCACAGCTCAGCCTAATTCTGGGTTGCTCTCCAAGCCTAAGCTCTCCACAGACCATCTGCAGTTTAACTTATTCCAACACTCCTCTTGCACATGACAGCAGAAACATGAGGCCACCTCGCTTTGTTTCCAGTCCCTTATTTCCTCCCCTATGATTCCTCATCCACAAACACCCTCACCAATCCTGTCAGAAAACTTGTGACCCATTCCTTAGATCCAGCTTTTGAAGATGTCCATGGATTTTCTCTCCCTGCACGGCTGGCTGGCAGCTGCCACCAGCAGTGCTTTAACCTGTGATCCAGAACGCAGTGCCCTGTCAGATCAGAGCACTTCTGAAGTACTTGGGGGCCACACACCACAGCCCTCCTCAGTCATTTGTACTCACCTCAGAGCCCAGACACAGCCACCTTGGGCATAATGCCGGGCACAACCCCATCACACATGTGGACAAACATGTTCCAACAGCCTGGCGTCCACATGGCTGCACTTTTAGCCACACATCACATCCACTGCACGAACAAGAGCACAAAGTCAAAAGCAAGAGGACAAGAAGGGAATGCAGCGTCCCACAAGCACAGATCTGCCACCCCTCCCTCCCCCACATCTGAAACATTCAAGAAAATCCAGGAATGTTGTGCCAAATTCCGTGGTGTGCCTCTAGTTGCTCAGCACCCCAACATATGGGCTGCCAGAAGGCACAGGCTGCTTCTCCAACACCAAATGCTGCATCCCCAGACTCCAGGCTGGAGCACGAGAGCAGGAGCAACCCCTCTGCGTGGCTGAGGAGCACCTTCAACAGCTGTGCAACAACAGAGATGGAATTAAAGGGAAAACCTGTCACAAAGTGAGTAAGTGTGTTAAAGAAAGGATGGGCAAGTGGGACACTGAGAAAAGCAGAAGACCTACAAATTAAAAAAAACTCATTAAAGTAAAAGACAATTCTCTACAAGTCCAGAGTAAGAAACAGTTGTTTTCTTTCATTTGCTTTTCTTTGTGCTGCCACAGCTTCTAACACTTTGCAGCATTAGAAAATAAAGACTTGTTGCTCTCCTTTCCCTAAGGCAGGCTTTGAAAACAATTTTCCTAGTTAACCTGCCAAACAGAAGATGTGACAGCAGCTGAGTGTCCCTCTGCCCTGCTCAGGGGATGACTCAGTGGAAACCAGCCCTCAAGAAACCTTTTGTCATCCTTCAGTCAGTGCAACCAAATAGGAACAAACTCCTCACCTTAAAAGCCAAGGCTTCCAAGGTAGCCACAGTTCAATACAGCATTGTATAATAGAGGAACAGCACGAACACATTTTGGGGAAAAGCTACAGCTCATTTTCAACCCCCTTTTTCAACTTTTAATACAATTAATGAAAAGATTTCTACTCTAGCTTTAGGGTAGCACAAAAGAACAGGATATTAATATGTGCCAAGTAAAGTGAAGTAAGAACTGGAGAAAACCAAAACACAAAACTCAAAGCCAAACACCAACCATCATCTGTCTGCTGCAAGAACAGAAGAACAAACACATGTGTTCAACTGCATCTCAAATTTGCATCCACCTCAAATACATCTAACAAGAACAACATACATGGTATATCCCAATAGGAAGATTTCTTTTTCCACTTCCATTTCAGTCTAAACTATTATTCCTGACACTTTAACATCAAACGAAAGATAAAATATTGAGTCCCCCAGTAAAGAAACATGAAGAAACTTCATGGAATCAGTAAAGCCCAAGCTGAGCCTTTGCTCCTCAAATTCACCACTTCTATCAGTACTGACAGACAAAAAACACCCACTGTTTGGACATTATATACCCAAATAATCCACAAGCTCTGCAGTTTCAACTGGGTTGCTTGTGCTCTGTTAATTTACTCTAATGAAGTGATGCTTCTGGTTGCCATGTATTTGCCAGTACCAAGACACTGAAAGCAATCTTTTCTCTTCTGTGAGTTATTACTTAATTCTCCAAAAATACTGGCTGACCTGAAGGAAACCTACTCAATGCTCTCATTATCCACAAATGCTATCATTTTTTTTCTCTGCTGCATTATTCCACACCAATAAATACATAAGGAGCAGAGCAATGCATAATACTGAGTCACACACCCAGATCAGTTCAAGTGTCTACAAGCATAAGGTCACTTATGATACAAGAACTGGCACTGAGTAGGCACATACTTCCACAATAAAGGCAACTTATAAAGTGGAATAAATTCCAGCAACTAACTAATCTTATACTACAGAAAAATGGTAAGGTGATCCTGAAAACAAATCAGGACAACTGTCTACTCCCACACTATTAAAGTCCAAATTAATCACTCTGTCTTACTTCACTACAGAATTGGGGTTGACTCGAGAATCGTGCAGAAATACTTGGGGGCAGAAGATAACACTGGGATTTAGGTTATAAACATCAGCATTTTTTTAACATGTGAGTGGGGAACAGGGAGCAGCTGCACAGAGGCCCAAAGAACCTACATACTGAGCAGCACACATTGATTTTGCCAGTTTAGATGAAAAGCCTGAGGAAATCAGTCCACAACATCCCAAGGATCTCTGAGGGTGCAGAGTAAAATTGTTGCTGATTTGTTTTTATTAACCTCCTGAGAGCAATTTCTTTTCCTCTTTTCAAAGTATTCCATATGAAACATTCATGAAAACATGAAGTATATGCATTTAAATATATATACACACATACTCATGTTCTATTATTAGAGTCCTTTGCAAGGACCTAATAATAGAAATGCCCATAATTAGGTACAAGGCAATGATAAGAGCCTGGGATGTAAAGAATGCTTTAAGGTATGTGCCTTGCTGCCACTGAATTGCTACACACTAAGGCAACACAGAGCAATCAGACAAGCCTATTGCCTTCCTCTCCAGGGAATTCAAGTGTTTGCTTTCAGTTATCCTAAATGTAACAAAAACCAAACCACAACAGCGGAAAACTCTGCTCCTGAACCCTTCTTGTCATTCTACTGAGCAGCTTCTAGAACAAGGAGCAGATGCCAGAACAAGCAAATGCCACGTATCAGCATTAGCTGCAGTCTTTGTCCTCTTCAAAAAAATAATTTATAAAATACATATTTAATTACTCAGGAATTGTTTGTTGCTTCCTATTACAAAACTAACATCATACATAGCTGCAGTTTACTGAGCAGAGGATCCACATGGTAACTTTCAGTATATCACCATTATAAACTGTCACCACTAGAAAAACAAATAAAGAATGTTTTTTATACAGTTGGTGTTGCAGTTGGCTTTTTTGTCTGTTATCTGCTAACAAACACCACAATTTACTTGTAAACAAAAGATTCCTCAGATCAAACATGTCACTGGAGAAGCCCGAAGCTCAAGGAAAGCCATTCTTTCCCAATTAAAAGCACCACAAAGCTTTGCTCAAAGCTCCACTACCTGGGACCTCCAGGGAGTATTGGTGCTCAGAACAGACTGTAACACCAGACATGTTCCTTGTGTACTTGCTCAACAGCCCTGTCATTTTTCACCCAGAGCAGAGCACGGATTTAACAGCAGCATTTCTGAAAGGCAGCTCACCCCTCCAACACTGTTACAAATTCCACAATAAATCATGTTTAATTAGTTTGAGCCTTCCCCCCCGTCTGGAATCCAGAGAGGAAGCTTCCAACTTTGATTTAGCAAAGAAGTGCTTGGAATAAACTGATAAAAACACAAACCACCACATCCCCACTGGAAGCTGCTGGGAGTTATCTGCTCCCTGACACACCAGCATTCCTGCCTGTAGATGGCCTGTTACCATCCACCCAGCACAGCAGCTCTTATTTCCAACTGCCTTGTTTGAAGAACTTCCCTCTTCCCACATACCTTCCATCTCCAGGGACAGATCACACAGGGACACTAAACCTTGGCCGTAAACAACACGAGTTTTGATACTCCTGTTTCTAAAGGACCCTCCCCTGCTCAGGGCTGGCCTCCAGCAGCACAGAGAGACGATCACCAAGGCACAAATCCTCTGCACAAGGCTTGACAAACTCTTTGCCTCGCTGGTGTTTTGCACAGCTGAGATTTACACAGGGCTCTGCTGGCTGCCTTCTGCTATTTATTTTAACTTGCTGTACACTAAAGGCTACTGCAAACAAATGGGACTTGGATGACTTGTGGTGTGTTGCACAGAACCATTCCAGCTCACTGGGACACCAGTTTACCACATCCTTGGTGGAGAGGTGGGATGCTCTCCCAAACTGCCACTCCTGCTGCTTCACAGGTCACTCCACCTTCCCTCAAGTCTTTTCCTTTTGAGGGGAACGGCAGAATACACTGAGAAAAGCACTCTGGAGAATAATGTGTTCTATTCAGCTGTGTTCAGGCTCTGGGCCTTCTATGCAATTATATGTATTTAGCAGGAATTAGGATCCTTACACTACAAACCTTTACTCACCAGACCGACAGTGTACATTTTTGAGGGGAAAAAGACAATTATACTCATTAGAAAGCTCATGAACACAACCACACTTACAGAAGTTGGCTGTGTGATCTGCATGTGTTTCCTTGCACAGATTTATTAACTGCATGAATTTGACTGCCCTTATCTGCTTCTCCCTCTCAGAGGACTTAAAGCAGAGAAACAAATTCTCAGCTCAGAATGAGGTATAATGGAGAAATCTTGCAGCTTACTGAACACCACACATAGAAAAAAGAAGTGCCAGGATAAAGGAACTTCAGACTGGAAGTTACAAACTTTTCTGAGGGTAAAGATATAATGCTTACAGTATGGAGTTACCTATAGCAGAATATAAGCTAATTTTGGCTGCTAATTTTCTTCATTTCTCACCCTTTGGCCAACTATAGGCTAACCCTCACTGCTGTCCCACCAGCGACCTCAAACCCAAACCAGATGAGTCCCCATGGCTCAGAACTCAAAACATAAACCCCCAAAAAATCGTAAAATATATTAACTTCCACCCAGACTCATCCCTGAGTTACATTATAAGCATAAAACATCTAAAAGAGACCGAGCTGGGAAGAACAATACACGGTCCTTCCTGGGGCAGCAGAGGTTTCTCCCACAGCAGGGTCCCGATACAACCACAAATCACAACCGCTTTAAAACTAACGAGAGGGAACCACAAAGTGCTGAAGATTAAGAGAAAAGCACTAACAGACCGCCCCTGTGAGAGACCCGAGGTGACCCCGGGAACACAGCCAAGAATCATTTTCTTACTGGTAGCACCGGCAGCTCATTCTCCCACTGCTGGGAAAGACTCGCAGGTGGTGGGTGGGCGAGGCCGGCGGCGGACGGGGCGAGAGGAGCGAGATGCCTCCACTCAGGAGGCAGCCCCATCATTCCTGAGGCTTATGGAAGCAATGCCCTTATCTGGATTTCCAGCCAAGCACACATTGTGTCATCCACGGCCAGACCAGCCGCTCCCCATCAGAGCGGAGAACAGACCCGGACCAGTAAAGGCACCGAGGCACTGCCAGGCCTGGCAGCCTCAGCTGCAAAAAAAAGGTTGAGAAAGAGCGTTCTACACTTAAAAATCTGTGGAAGTTTGAAATCCCATTACCTAGCACATTGTTAAACTCGAGTTAGACTGGTTTGGCACCTTTCAGGAATGTACTAGCTGAGCCCTGGTTAGGGGATACAGCAGATGTGGTGCGGGCACAGGGAACTGGGATACGTGGATCGTCTTCTCATAAATGTAGCACGGAGTTCAAATAACAAATACAAAAAAAATCCAAAATAAACAAGAAACAGCCAACAAGAAACTCCAAATCCCTCCTTATCTCAGTTCCCCCACCCGTGACAGAGTAACTACCACTTTAAGGAGCCAGGCCAGTACTTTTAGATATTCAAAGGACACAAAGAAATGCAAATGAAATACAAAATTACTAATATGGAGAGGCAGGCTTGCCCCGCGCCTTCTACTCTACAAAGATAGATGGGATAAATGGTTCGTTACATTTAACTCCAAGCCGCACTACCTTCGCCAAAACCTTATTTAAATAGAACATTTCTGAGAACCGGGAAGGGGGGGAGGGATGCAGCTGTGGTCCCAACCTAAGAGAGGTTAAGCTTTTAAAAGAGTTGTTCTTTTTTTTCGCTCCGTCTGCTGGTCGCATGCCATTTTAAAAAGGTGTCTGGCAAGCAAAATAAAAAGTTTCCAGGGCTTTCCTTCCCAAAGCCGCCTCTGCCAGGAGCCGGGGCGGGCGGGGAGGACGGGGCCGAGAAAAGACGATCGCGCCTTTCTCCAGCTTTTTTCTCCAACATTCCCCCCCC